>AP028426.1:6684247-6800686 GCA_036509395.1 Antheraea yamamai
TAAGCATGATTTGATTCTCATTACATAATCCACTAAAAATCCTGTAACCATAATCTCATCTGATATTAAGTGTAAAACGGCCTAAATGAATAAAAAAAAGTGCGTGTGTACTTATGTACACGCGTTAGAAGTTATACTTCTTTGGGGTAACAAGATAAAAATCTTTAAATTTTTTTTATCTTTCGCCTTATTCTACGTTTGTAGAAAAAACGACACTAATAATTAAAAAAGGTATTTAATACATTGAAAGTTTTCATACAAAGAAATACAAACAACAAATACAAAGAAACAAAATGTTGACTATAGCTAACTTCAGGGTGTAGGTTTTTCGTGACGGTGTGAGCGCGCATCGTAATAACTTCAGGGTGTCGGTTGTTCGTGACACGCGTCGTAAAAATTTACTCTCATCATTTTTCCCTAACGCGCCAAAAGAAGTATAGCTTCAAAAATATATATTGGTGCTTGGTCATAATTTTCTAACATGAAAATAGCGAGTGACTAACCAGGCGAGCATTAGAAATTGTCTTATCACCATGCCAAATACTTTAATGTAATTTTATCAGTGAATCATTTTATGCATTATCGCGTAATACTTTAAAACGCAACATTTTCACCGAATCTAATGACAATTATCGAAAAATCATGACATACTTTAAAAAATTATTTGATACCAAAACGTTGAATAAGCCGACCGGATGGTAGAATCGTGTCGGATTACAGCAATATGTTATTTCAACTGACTCTTTTACGTCTTAATGTCTTCTGAGTCATTATTACCACGCACGAGTTTTACAATGTGTGAAGAACAAATAATTATGTATTTACATTTGATGCCATTAAAGGTATGGTTAAAAATTTGTTAGGCTGTTTTAAATATTTGCAAATAGAATATTTCTGCAATAGTTATTATATATTTTTCCTTCAAACTACGTCGATAACAGATCAAAATTACATTGTTAATGTTTGTAATATGCATTTATTTTAATTGTTCTTCTTAGGGCAGTCTTATTCAAGCTTTTAACTGACACAGCGCGCTTGCCGTTCGTTGTTCCTAACGGATTTGTTTTCATATTGAAGTTATACTTCTTTTGGCGCGTTAGGGAAAAATGAAGAGAGTAAATTTGAGAGGAAAAAACCGACACCTTGAAGGTATTACGATGCGCGCGCACACCGTCACGAAAAACCGACACCCTGAAGTTAGCTATAGTAAACATTTTGTTTCTTTGTATTTGTTGTTTGTATTTCTTTGTATTAAAACATTCAATGTATTAAATACCCTTTTTCTATTGTTAGTGTCGTATTTTCTACAAACGTAGAATAAGGCGAAAGATAAAATTTTTGAAAAGATTTTTATTTTGTTACGCCACAGAAGTATAACTTCTAACGCGTGTACATAAGACACTGATACACGCACACTTTTTTTTATTCAAATCCGTACAACCTTTTTATTTATTTTAATGGTTAGGTATCGTTTAAAAACATATAACAATGAAATTAGCGAAAGATGAGCATGTTTATAGGTTTTTATTTAGTTCATTTGTATTAATATATGAATGTCCTTTAATTACATTTTCTCAATAAAAGATATTGTTTTTTTTCTTTACTGGTAAGGTTTTGCGAGGCTTTGCAAAACACTGTCTTAAGGTATCAGTAAGGTTTTTCGTATAAATTTTGAATTACGCCTAACACAATGATACTTTATTATTACTGAACTTGCTAATACCCGCGACTTCGCCTGCGTTACCCTGCGCATGCGCACCACACCGCTAGCCCCACTTTTCCATGATGAGAAAACTCACATCGCTAAACGCGTAGTATTGATAAAAATCGTAGCTTTTTAAGACTTGATAAGCTTATATTCAATAAAGATATCATGACATTTTTTTAAAAGAAAAGAATTGAAACTAAAAAAAAAATATCAAAATCTATCGAAAAGTTTTTGATGTGAAACATTTATAGGCGAGGGTAACCCTGATTGATGGCGTGGCGAGACGTGGCGACGCAATGCCATGCGCAAGCGACTGTGCGCAATGTCTCTTGCCGCACTGAGCTCGCATACCTATAGTGTATACAGTGTTGTTTACTATGGTCTACGTTACACATATTTTTCACATCTACCAGGCATCTAGTGACGGCTTAATTTTTTTTGTATGACGCGAGCACAATACTAATATTATAAAGAGGTAAAGTTTGTGAATCTGTGAGTTTGTGACGGTGTAGGGGGTAATCTCAGGAACTACTGGTCCGATTTGAAAAATTCTTTCAGTGTTATATAGCTCATTTATCGAGGAAGGTTATATGCTATATATAATCGCTAAGGCGAATAGGAGCAGAGCACCATTGAAGAATGTGTCAAAATCGGGGTTTTTTTTCCTCTTGAGAATTAGCACAAAGCAACTATTCAACGCGAAAGAAGTCGCGGGCAGAGGCTAGTATAAGATAAATGGCGCATATGGAAAAATTCTTCCCTTAAATTAACTACACACCAATCGATCGATTATATCGCAGTAATACGTCAACATTTACAATAGCTATTACAAAATCAAAACTAATATATTTTTTTTTCGAACTGTCTTCGCTATTGGCCTAGTAAGGCCTTAACAGCTTCACCGGACTACAAAACTAATAAATATTCATCGAATATCTGAACTATACGACAACTAAGCGTTTTGTCTTCAATCAACGAGTGTTTATACCTACTTAAACACGGAGCGAGTGAAAGATAAGCCGTTGTTCAGGCCGACACTAAATTTGGATTAAAGGGATCGTAGTTACGAAGCGAAACGACGCGACGGTCGACGCAGACGGTGTACCTACTCGTGGAGGCTTCGCGTTCCCACGGCAAAGCGCCCGGGGCACAACGCCGACGCGACTGAAACAGACGTGCGCCGATTACGCGCTCTGAACACTGGTAAACGTCTAACTAGTTACGAGATGACAGGTCACTAGATAGGTGTTTTGATTTTTTTTTAAACTTAGCGGTTAATATATATTTTATATAGGTATATAAATCGGCAGTGGGAAAACAGTTAAGAAAATCTCCCTCTTCTTTTTCTCAGCCGATTTTCTTTATTCCTTTATTTTTTGTAGCTATTTACGAGTTTTAATGTTATCAATAAAAAATTTGGAAAATGTGTTTTTTTTCTCTATAACCAAAATCATCATTACATAGTATAGAACAAAGTCCTCTACCGCATCTGTCTGTCTGTTGGCGACAAACTCAAAAACTACTGAACGGATTCTCATGCGCTTTTCACCAGTGGATAAAGTGATTCATGAAGAACGTTTTGGTATATAATTTGTGAAGAATTTTTTTTATAATCAGAGCGGGACAACGTCTGCCTTGCCCGCTAGTATAATTATAAATTAGATCATTGGACGAGCACTCGTACCTATAAACAAAATGGCAGAGGTTTGTAGTTTGCGTGTATCACTCAGAAACTATTAAATAAATTTCGATCAAATATTTATGATTTACCTCTTAAGCGCTTGGTCCTTGTCTAGAAAAATCTTATCACGGTAGTTTTACTTACAAAGTTATTAAAGAATTAAGAAACTACAATTAAAAAAAATAGTAAGTGACGTGTTTTCTTGCCGTGGAGAAAAGGGATAAGCATTTTGGTGCTTCTGTTTGTTTCCCTGTACATAAAATATATTGTTAAGATAATAAACAACGCAGACAAAGTTGCGGATGTTAGCTAGTCTGAAGTATTATAAAAAGATTTCAGCGTTCCTCAAACTTGATAGCATAGTAAGTACCATTGTGATTCTAGTTTGAAAAAGTAGTGTTACCACTTAAATTCAAATCCCTTCAGATGGAAGTCTGTTACTAAACTGACTTGGAATCAGTACTCGTTCTAAGTTTACTAACTCCATTATCATATTCCACAAAATCACTTAACATCAGATGTAAATTATGAGACCAAATTAAGCAATAAATAATTCTACAGTAATTCAATTTTTATTGTACTTACCTAATGAGCCAATAAATATGGCATTAAGTACCTATTGTAATGCGTCATAGTGTCTTATATCAGATATATTATGACTATGCCTTTTTAACATAAGGGATTCCTTCTTTAAAAAGTGATGGTAGTCGTTCTGGTGGTTACGACTGAATTAGACCATTGTTATATATATCTAAAATACCCCCGATTCTAATCTCGATACACAACAATTAAGTTTTCAAAAATCGCTTACATTTAAATTTCATCGATTGCCTCAAAATAGCAATAGTATAAACGGAATAGTAAAAGATAATATCGCGGAAACACGGACATGTTGAAGAAACACCTTATTATCGCCATATATTGGTAAAATATAGACATTTATTCTCAGCGTATAAATCCGCAATATATTGCGGGCTTGATTGAGCCCGTGACTCACTAGAGGAGAGGCATATACCGAGTCATAGAAAGATTAAAATCTGATATTAGGTATAACAAGTCGGTGTTAACGTTATGAAATGTATATATACTGAAATGGCAGATAGGCAGTGATGTTCATCAAAGCGTCACTGAAATATTTCGATTATAATTTATCGTTTCATTGCTAGACAGTGAAGCAATAACGTCTGTGTGATAGCTTGTTAGGTAGGTTCAAATTGCTCGAATGAGCTTGACTTCGTAAAAGAAAACTAAGTGATGAAACTATCGCATTGTATTAGGGCTTTTTCCAATGCCCGTTCGGCGTAACTACTACCATTCTTCTATCAAAGACTGTACTTTTATAACCAAATCATATAACTAAAAGAAATATTTTATTAAGTAAGCGAGCGTATATTAGCAGGTCAATTTTATTTTATCTAATGAAAAATGTGCTGACAAACAGTAAAACGACTGAAAATCTATCGCCTAACAGCTTTAGATGTGTTTCGGCAGCTGCACTTGAGATTCAGTTAATAATTGGTCAGACTTAGGTCAATAACTAATACCTAATATGAATAAAAAATATTGATATACAAAATTAAAAAAAAATGAACCGTTACGGGATGCCTGGCAAATGTGAAACATCGAAATTGTTCGAATGACCCAAATCTCAAATTACACTATAGGTATGCGAGCTCAGTGCGGCAGGAGAGATTGCGCACAGTCGCTTGCGCATGGCATCGCGTCGCCACGTCTCACACACACCACGGTATAGCCACACCAACAATCAGGTTTAGACACGCCTATAGATGTTTCACATCAAAAAAAAAAATCAAATGGTCAGGCTAATTTCGAACCTATACACCATATGGCATGACTATGTTGTAATTATAAGTTCCGATAGTGTAATAAAGTACACAGTTTATTGCTTCTATATATTATTTCATGTGGTTCTGTCGATAACCAAATTTAAACATTCAAAATGTCAAATGTCCTAATCAAACCTACACACGTCCGCTCGTATCCCAAACTACAAACTAAAGATAAAAATCACTAAATGAAGACCTCCCTATAACATGTATACATTTACCCATTCATTCAGCCTCTCAACTATTACAACTCAACTAATAGTGGTCAATTCATTAAATACACGTCTGTGAATGGTGGAAAGCGGACAAGCTTGTCAACGGTTCCTAATTATCGTCGCATCTTCAATAGAAACCAACTTACAATTACCATCGCATAATCGAAATCCAAGTTTTGTTAAAAGGTAAATTTTATTTTAACAACGGCAAATAGAAAATTGTATGTCTATATAAATATTCGTCACGGTCGCACAGGCTCGAACGGATATAAAAAAAAGGATTCGTTGATCGACTTGTGAGGCCTAATTAAGATATGTATCGATGAGCCAACCCACCCCTGTTTTAAACACTATTGTCCTTTATATTTTAATCTTTACTCGACGAGTTCTGAGACTATGGGTTTTATTTATTTCGTATATGTAATTAGTTCTTTACATCATTATGTGCTCGGACGGCTGAAGGATATTACATAACGCAATATTAAATTGCGATACGAGATAACGTTTTAGTAGTTTTTTGTGTGTATTATATTTTTCACTTCATTGATGTCAATGAATGCAAAAATTATCAAACAATATAAATATAAAGACGTTCCTTCCATAAGCAATGTATTGGTTATTATTAGTTTTGGACTTAAAATACTTCCGAAGTACAAAATGACTGGTTTTTCACAAGAAATATATTTTATAGACAATAAAGCACTTGATATGAGCGCGCTGTATTTCTTTCTAGGTGGTACAAAATATACAATAAAGAAGAAAGAAGAACATATAAGGAAACAAGGCTACTAATAGAGTAATGAGTGTATATTTTCCTTACATTTCGATCATATATCGATAAGGAATTTGAGTTCCAAATCGTAGCAGTATGAATAAGAGTTCACGTTCAAGCTATTCCCATAGGATTTAAACGGACGATTCTGTGACATATTACAGGACTGGTAGTTAATAAACAACGAAATCATAATTAATGTCGAAAAACAAAAAAGTAAAATGCAAAAAGACGGCCTTTTTCAATTACATTATTAAACGAGTTGATAAGTTAAAACAGTTACTTTCATCTCTTTTATTTTCTTATTCACAGATGTCATACTTAAGTATTATAAGTACAAGCTATGCTGCTCACAAAATGAAGGAAAATTTAACGAGAAATATCATATCATATGTTAAAATCAATTAAAATGTTTTACTACAGGTTGTGCCTAATAAACACACATATCTTTAAATAGTATAAAATGAAGTGGCTACCGCTGTCTCTTCCATTAGATCTTTTAAACTATTCAAAGGATTTTAATACAGTTTACAATTTTAGTACAATTCAGTAATAGATACAGCGATTCAAGCGAAATGTTTATATGTATAATACATACATATTACAGTAGAGAAAAGCCAAAGAATCCAAAGATTTGTAATGTTATGTCGCAACAAATATATTTTCGTGCGGTTAAGTCGCAAACGCTGGTAGCTAAACCCTACGAGATAGATCAAATCAATATACTACGGAATTGTATATCTTAAAAAGTTCACGATGGTATATATTATTTGGCTTGGCAGGGCGGGAAACTCGAGCAGTGAAGGTGAGCGTTGATGCGCATCTCAAAGGGGGCCTCCTTAAACCTACACCGGGGTCGCAAGTCCTGGGAACTGCTCTGAGTTTCTCCCTCTGCCACACGATGGACCCGGCACCCGCACGGTGAATCCATGGAAGGCTAAGAAGTTCGTCTCTATAACCTACAGTAACCTTATTTATCTTTTCACAAAAATAATTATGTGTTTTTTACCAAGCTATTTTATATAATACAGTATTATTTATTCCTTCTCCAAGTTAATACATTACATACGTTGTAAATCAATACGTTGTAAGTCATGTAGATCAAAACTGCCCTTAACAGTGTTTCACCAAAATAGCGAAGCTGGTGCGGGTTGCTAAGTTTTTTCTAAGTCCGCCTAGCTAGCTACCATCCTTAGGTTGAAAATGTGATGCCAAGCACCTACAGGTATTTTTCGATAGCTACACTTGAGAACCGCAGCTTCTAGATTTACTTTTTACTGTTTACTATCTTAGACCGTTTCGTCATGTCATGTCAGATGAGTTGTGCCCAAACCCTAAAGCCGATAAACTATTATGAAATATAGATTATCCTCTTTGACAGTATACTAGTATTACATCGAAACTACAAAAATACCTTCTAGTCTATCAAATAGTGAAAACAATTTGTTAAGTAATCGAATTAATTACATTAATAGATTAATAACACACGAAATCTGGCCAAATAATTGAGGATATCTTTCGCCAGCACCTTACGAATTCGCGTGGGTGGACTATAAGAATTACATACCGATTTGATTGATAGACATGGGAGGGCAAATTATTTTTATTGGAATATTAATTTTATGGGTGTAAATTGAAAAAAAAAGAAGAATCGCATTTAAGCGTGGGCGGGCAATTCACACTAATGAAGCTTTAGAACAAAGCTGTTTGGAAAGTTTGATGAAAGTAAAATTAACCTTCAAGTTTATATTTGCTATTAATTCATCATCATGAAGAAACTTTACGCTCTTGAATATTTTAGTGTGGTAGGTAGATAAATGTGTGTAAAATATGTGTTATACCAAAATTGAATCAATTTATTACAAACAAAAATTTCTTTATTTACTTGTTGTTAACCGACTTCGAAAAAGGGGCAGGTTACTACGTTCGGTTGTACGTATTTTTTTTATGTATGTTAATCGATATCTCCGTGAATTGTGAACCGATTTTAATGATTCTTTTTTTATTTGAATTGGTTATATTCAGAGGTGGTCCCATATAAATTTGAAGAAAATATTCAACCCCTAAGGGGGTAAAATATTGTTTATTTGATTTTCACCCACTTCGTATCTACGTATTTTCGTGAAATTAGAACCGATTTATTATACCCATTAGAAACCAGATATATTTACGGACACTAAAAATGAAGAAATATTTTTTTTTTTTAAATAAACCGCCTTCGATGTGAAAGATAAATAAGGCACTAAAAAGCGAAAAATAACTGAATTATTAAATTAACCAAATTAAATAAAAAAATATTGAGATTCGCGCTACCTACTAATATATTTGAAGTCGATGCCAACTTACAGTTCAAATTTGCTGCAGGTAATAAAATATGTATACTATACAGATATACATCATGGGCCACGAGAGTGGACCAAAACTTTGTATGTAGATGATATGAATTTAGGTTGGCATTGACTTCAAATATATTATTAGGTAGCGCGAATATCAATATTTTTTATTTAATTTGATTAATTTAATAATTCATTTATTTTTCGCTTTTTAGTACCTTATTTATCTTTAACATCGAAGGCGGTTTATTTTTTTTGGAATTTTTTTTATTAATATCATAATCTATAGATTTGTTATATTTTTGTGATTTATATTATAGACAGTAGATTCTGTATATCTGTTTATATGAGGAAACTAAGCTACAGCCGGTACAACTAAGTATACCGATTTCATAAATTCTTTCACTATTTCAAAGGTGCTGTCTTCCGGATGGACTTAGGCTGTTTACCATATTAGTATATTCTAATCATTTAAAGTTATGACCATACTTGTCAGCTAAGCCGGAAAAACGTGGGTGTCTTTTCAGAGCCTCTATGACGTATACTGCGTTTTTAATCTTTCAGGAAAAAATGTAAGACTGAATTAATTGATTGACTGAATGATTGACTGAATTAAACAAAATCTATAAAAAGAAAGTCCAAGACAACATATATCCATTACCTCAGCTTAAGTTACAGTAACCATTTATACCTAAAAAAATCTTGATCAAAGGCAATGGGACAAAAGAAGATCAGTTTGATAGTTCTTACGTGTTCTCATAACAATTAAAAAAGCGATCAGTTTGAGAGGTCTGCCTTAACTTCACACGGGAACAGTTTACATACCTACTGCATCCAGACAAAACCGGGGCGGACAACTAGTATACGATAAAGGAATAAATTAACTTATAGACCATTAGACCTACAGCCTAGCGAATACATGTAAACTCTTGCAGTTACTATAGTATGCGGCTTTGTGAACACATTTGCATCCCGAATGAAACGCACCGCAGAAACCTCAATTGATTGCAAAAACAAAAATAATCATTATACCTATACTCATATGGGTATATGAGTTACGACGAAAACAACCGTCTGAAGTATGAACGGACGCTATCGAAAACTGAGCCTTATTACTTTTACATTTAAATCGTAACGTTGAACCATGTAAAAGCATATCATAAGTTGCTGTAAGCATCGTAGATTCCAATACAATAATACGTGCACTGGGCCGGCGCGCGCGCAGTCTGATCTGACCACTACTGTGCATTTCCCACGGGCTGCGTGGTCTACCCTCCCGCTCACTCTGTATAGCGTTCTCTCCGTCGCTCCTGAAGGACTGCCGCTCTTTCTTTAAACGAAGTACACCCACACACGCCGTCGGTATTTCAGATTGTTCCGAGGTGTATACTGGCATACATTACGTCAGACCACAGGTTAACTTAGAGGTCTGTTATGGATATTGCACTAGACTCCCAGACGTGATAGTAATTGTTGGCCTTAGTGTATAATTTTTAAGCATATAACAGCCGATAATATTCACTTACCTCGTAAACTTTTGACAAGTGATATGGTAAAAAATGGTGAAGCTATATTTATATTTTGCAAACGGCAACGTTGTATCCGAAATCTGGAAAAATGATACTATCTATTTATTACCATTTATTTATAATTGAAATTACAAAAAAAATAACCCTATCTCTTGAACACTTAGTTTTAGTCATTGCAATTACATTAATAAAATCGTTTATTATTCGAAACCACACTATACATAGTTATTTCAAACGGCAAAATTTACCAAAATTTTTGGTAGTCCTCTTTATATTCAAGCTACCATATTTTATCACTTTCTCCAGCATTATCTCACCAGGATATCGTTTTTTAAAAGACAAGATATCTGATTACAAAGAAATACAGTAATATCCTATTATTAAAAGTGAGAAACGGGCTACATCAATAGGATATTAAGTGGGTAACATGATATATGACACATTATATTCGCATATACGTCGCCATACTGAAATATCTAAGTTAAAGCTCATATGTACAAGTTACCAACCACACTCTTGAAATTAGAACACAACGTTAGTATTAACAGTACAGTTTGTGCTTAGTCTTGTATGCTATTTAAAATCTCTACGACATAATGAATAAAAAAATTAGATGTACTTAATTATTATACTTACCTATTGACCAAAAATGAAATTGCTACTACCCACATCGACTTGGTCGATATTTCATTGATATTTGATTGACCTAATTTGGACTGGTAATAATTATTTACTACTAAAAGTAAATAGTTACAAGCTATAGCTAAGTAGGTATTGTCTTATATTAAAATGTATGTACTTTCAATTGACGTTAGTATTCACCGAGCTTCACAATAATAATGCGCAAACCAAATTTTTTTTTGTTTTGTTCTCTATAACTTTTTACCTAAAACGCACTATGTAGTAATATATCAGAATAGAATTTGTATTACAAAGTTCTAAGACTAAAAGATCGGTTCATCAACACATAAGAATTTTAAGAAACATATTTCACTTACTTGTATGTCAGCAAATATATCTTGAACCACAAACTACGTTTCTAATGACATTAAAACAATTGTATCTTTGAAATAACGAATCAATATATGAAATACATAATCGCGATAAAAATCTATTATTTTATTAGTGCACTTAATAGATAACATTATATTCCGAGTAAAACTAATTGTATGACATAATAAAACAATTCTTTTAACAGGTAAAATGCATCGCAATCGAGATGTAATCAACAACAAAATATATATAGAAAAATGCACCTAAACTGTAGTTTGTCTGTCAAACAATTATAGTTAATTTTTATCTACATCGCAGATATCGGTTCAATTGCCAATTTAAATAATCGAGTCATGTATTTAGTATTTGTTTCCTTTGAAAAAGGTATAGACGTAAATTTTATTTAAAATATGTAGAATAATTGCTGGTCATCATAAGTTGCAAAGATAGATTAAAAATAACATAATTGTCACATGTTATAGACAACAATGGTGGCATGAGACGCCATTATTAAAAAAGTTGGAAGATGAATGGTGGCATAAATTCTTGATTTTCAAAAAAATGGGAATATTTCAAATAATGAAAATCCATTATAAATGAATTACTTCTGCTTTTGCTTCTACACGATTATTTTTTTAAAAAGGACCAACAATAATCTCTCTAATAAGAAGATATTTATAGCTAAATATAGGAATTGTAAAGAAAAAATATGAGATGATTGTTAATATAACAAAATAGTAATGAAAGCGATGTCTTCTAAATATTACAATGGATATGTTAAAATAATACATTTAATATTAAAATTAACGAGAAAATCGAGTAAAATAGAATAGTGTCGCTCTAATCCCGAACTGTCTAGAGAGCGTGCGAGTAACGTCACCTGTCAGTCATTGCCGCACGCAAAGATTACCTACAATACAGCCTAATTAGGGTATAATCACAAGTCAAAATGCTTACACGAAATACCTACATCAGAAATCGCGAATGATATAAGGTTTCAACGTAAAAAGGATATTTTAATTTATTGTTAACTAGTAACCGCTCGCGACTTCGTACGCGTTAATTATAAAAATAAAACATTTAATAACAATATAATACAGCCTATACGATTACATGGCTTTCTACTAGTAATACAGTTTTTAGATTCGGATTAATAGTTTCAGAGATTACATGCAACAGTCATATTTACGAACTTTGACCTCTTTTAAAACCTACAAAAAGGTTGTGATTTCCCTAATAAGGTTATAATTACTTATTTCCAATGTGTACAAATCTTCTTCTATTTTATTTTTGGCAACCAGTCTTCTAGTAGACTATTACTGCCATTGTCAAGTGAGTAACGATATTATAAGTTTTTTGATATAATTTCAATGAACTAACAAGATGGTGGCCTCTTGTTAGAACTTTCCTGGTAGTTTTCGTGGCAAGTCAGAATCCATGCTCCATGGTATTGTGCACAATAACCAAACTATATTACGTAAAGCACCAACAACATTACACAATATAGAGCCAAATGACACAAGATTATGGATAAAATATAAAAACCACTACATCGTATTCCAAGAACCCGCCAAAAACTCCCCAATGTGTACATTCTTAATGATTAGCCTCCCGATTTTTTTATGAACAGTTATCATATAATAGCGAAAGTAAACCATGATTAATGAATATTTTCAATGTTAAGGAAAAGTAACTTTATTTTTTTTATTTGATAATACTACTACTACCTACCTACCACTACCTACTACTACTACTACTACCCATATTTCGTCAGCATCTATTAAAAAAGATAAAGAACATCGGTTGAGAAACAGCGGAGAAAGAGTTACTTAACTATTTTATCTCTATTTATATATAGACTATAATATACTAACTTTTGTCCACGGCTTCACTCGAATATATGTGCATCTAATCAATCCCTCGGTAACAATAAAATTGTTGGATGGTAAATACTTTGTCTTTTTGTGTATCCGTGACGTGTATACAAAATTTCATGACGAACAGTGAACGCACTATCGAATTTATAATACTAGGTACTAGAATATTCATTTATGGAGTCAATCTCCAAACTTGAGGTAAATCTTACTACTATACAATTATTAAAACTTTTTATGTACTGGCAACATATATATAGCATGAAATCGCTGATTTCTCGAAGTCGATTTGAGTTTTATTCTTTTTTATATGAGAACACTCAGTAGGTTACATTAAAAATATCAATTGGTAGTTAGGTTATCTAGTGAATTAAGTATATACCTAAACCATATAAGTCGTTAATGGTTGATGCTAGTATACCTATACCTACTACAGTAAAGGATGAAAGATATATAGCAAGGCTAAATGGGTGAACTGCTGCTCTTGCTCATCTATAGGTATCAGCCAATACAGATAAAATCTCATTGCAAGGACTTGCTTGAACGCTTTATCTTTCAGTTTAAATTTTTATTTGATACTAGCTTCTGCTCGCAACTGCCTCCGCGTGGAATAGTTACTTTGGGCTAACGCTAACACGCAGCGGAAGCTCTCAAAAGGAAAAATAACCCCACTTTTGAAGCATTTTTCATTGGTGCTCCGCACCTATTGATCTTTGCGTGATGATATATAGCATGGCCTTCCTCAATAGATGAGCTATCTAATACTGAAAGAATTCAAATTGGACCAGTGAGGTTAACGCGTTCAACCCGACCAACCAACCTTCCAGCTTTATAATTACGTATACTATACTAAATACGTAGATTTATTATTCTTTTCTCGTATTTTACTCGAGCCGTCATTCAAATTACAATAACTTTGTATAGAGTGGACCGATTTTAATGAAACGAAGACTAAGTTACACTCGAGGATATGTTTTATGATTTTCTTAGTGAGGTTCTATTGTAAACCCAGTACTCTAGCAGTGATGCGTGTTTATACAAACAGACAGTCAGACAGACATTTGTAAAAATGATTGAAATGTATTCTATTACTTATTCCTAGACACCTGCATCATTTTTTTACACGTAAATCGACAATGTACAGACACATTAGATTTACATTCTTATTATATGTAAAGAATATTCCTAAACACATGCAACAATCTTTTTCTTGAAAATCGAAAAAGTACAGACACATTAGATTTACATTCTTATTATATGTATAAATAGCAAGTCGCAAATTGTTATCACGTTAACCTTCGAAAGATGTTCTTCTCTGGACTTTTGTATTTACTTTTGAACTCTATTGATGGTTCTTACAATCAGATGTAGTGTGATTCTTTAACAACCAATTTAAATTATATTCAATATATGGTTTTATTTATACTAAACGGAGTATATCGCTAAACATGCCTACTATCTATACTAATATTATAAAGCTGAAGAGTTTGTTGGTTTGTTTGTTTGTTTGGTTGAACGCTATGATCTCAGGAACTACCAGTCCGATTTGTGAAAACCTTTCTGTTTTAGATAGCTCATTTATCGAGGAAGGCTTTAGGCTATATATCATCACGCTAAAACTAATAGAAACAGAGCACCAATGAAAAATGTTTCAAAATGGGGCACTTTTTTCCTTTCGAGAGATTTAGTTAGCGTTAGTGTTATATACGTTGCCATGGTAACGTGGTAAGTTTCTATCGCAAACATTATCAAAGTTTATTTTGTTTTCCTATGCAAAAAGTTTATACTACTTTTATTTCCAATTTTTTATTTGTTCTCTGTTACGTATTATAAAAATAAAGTTTGTTTATGTACAATTAAAATAACAACTTTTTGATGAATGGATATGGCTACAAATGACCAAAAAAATTTTTTTTAATACTTTGTCTATATTTTTACATTATTATATTTTCTCTGTTTGTTTGTTTGTTCCGGGTAATCTCCAAAACGGCAGGACCTATTTTAACGGGAATTTTACTTTTTACTGCCAGAAAGCCGAAATTATACCGGTTGACATATTCTATTTTATTTGTCCGCGGCTTCGTCCGCATTGCTATTTCCAAAATGGTTGGACCGATTTTCACGGGATATTCACTGATAGATTGCAGACCTCACAAAAAGTAATTTAGGTTTTTTTCAGCCGCAGTGGAATATCCGAAATGCTTGAATTAATTTTCACGGGACTTTCACTGGCAGACAACTAACTAATGAGCTATTTTATTTTAAGGTAGTGGGCTCGGCAGACGTTGTCCCGCCCTGATAATAAAAAGAAAACCTTGACAAATTATACCTAAACCTTCCCCATGAACCGTTCTACCTACTGGTGAAAACGGCATGAAAATCCGTTCTGTAGTTTTTGACTTTATCGCGAACAGATAAACAGACAGATCAGAGGACTTTGTTTTACACTATGTAGTAATGAACTGTTACCTATGCATTCGTTCGTGTGAAATTGATCAAAAATAATTTGTTTACTGTAAACAAGCGCGTGAGACGTGCGCTGTACTGGACTCCAAGAATAAATGTATGTAATTTGAATTATATTATCATTTTGGTCAATTTGGCGGCCATTTTGTTTTATTTACCACGTTTGCACCTACATAACTCAGTTTTTTTTTTCTCGAACTGACTATGCTATTAGCTTTGCGGCATTTACGGCTTCATCGAACTACTATACATAGCTCAGTGATTATAGCAACGTATAAGAATAACACAATTATATTGACAATATGGGCATGTTATATCTATATAATAAACAATTTAACACAAATTGTTCGATAATGTATAGTTTAAAATTTTCATTACCTACTTTCTTATATAGTGTTAGTGAGCATCGAGGGTGGTATATAGTAGGTTAAAGTTCCAGGTATGCTGCTGATGATAAATCCCATCCCATTCGATATACTATTCGTATTCACATATCTAATGTACACATAACATAATACAGTAGATGGTGTGCGTGTCGTAGTTACAAATGTTTTTGAAAAAGCATTTCTGTAATGTACACACCTAATTACAATTTTACATTTCTTTAATACATTTAAAAAATACGCGTGCGGAGCCGCGGTGGACAGCTAGTGTAATATATAAGTGAAATATTCAATTGTTTAAAGATAACCTCGCGCAATAAGCAAACGGGGTTAAATATAGTTTTTCTTGAAAATACGAATAGCAAAGCGCTTTAAGAAAATTTCCGGTTTTACGCACATATTTTAGCCATGCCACAGCAAATATCACTACATATTATAAAACGAAGACCTTTGCCACGTCTGTTTGTTTGTTCGCGATAAACTCAAAAACCAGTGAACGGATATTCATGCGGTTTTCACTAGTAGATAAAGTGATTCATGTGGAAGGTTTAGGTATATTTGGCAAAGTTTTTTTTTATTTTCAGGGTGGGACGACGTCCTCCGGGCCCGCTAATTATTTATATTGTAACTAGCGGGCCAGGCGAACGTTGTCCTGCCTTGATAATAAAAAAAACATATTTAAAATTCAACCACAGCGCCACCTACCGGATCCAATTGTGAATCTAAACCATTCTCGGATCCAATGGAACACGCACACAAAATTTCATCAAAATCGGTCCAGCCGTTAAGGTGGAGTGCAGTGACATACACACGTACAGGAGAAATTTATATATAAAGATAATAAAATACTAGAACATTATGTACTTATGGTTAAGTGTTCTCACCCACAAAACGTTGTGGAAGGGTGTTCAATTCAATTACCAAATCTCCCGTTCATAACAGAACCATACGTACTGAACTTCAAGACCAGTGTCACGATATACAACTATACCTAATCCACATGATTATCTCCAACAAATTATTCGAATACAACAATAATAATTGTTCTTCAATGTAACTGTACTCAGATTATCTTTGGGTACTGGAATAGAGAACCCTAAGAATTCAAATAGCAACAGACTAATATGGAATTTTCATCGTCATCTACCTAGTAATGAAGAATGTGAGGTTATTGTTTTTTTTCTCTCCAAATAAACAAAACCTTGGTAAAATAAACGTTTATATGAAAACAAATAAAGGCAATCTGACCAGTAGTGCAAGTATCAAGGCGGTAAATTCAATAATAAACAAAATTTCTATACACTAGCATTTAATAAAAATGAACATAACAATGTAACTTAACATATGACTTACATTTACTAAAAGATCTTATATGAATCAGTAAATTTTGATCTTACTCTAAATGATATCACGAAACAATTAACCACATTTATTAAGTGACGTCACGGATTTAACCATTTTTTTCTTCTTTATTAGAAAGAAGTCTTATTTATTAAAGATTATTACAACCATTTGCAAGTGGGTGATTGATTCGTGTTATAGTCTTTTGATAACTTCAGTGTTTTAACAAAATGGTGGCCGCCTTGTTAGAATTTTTCAGAAAGTTTTATATTGTGTTTTACTTGTACTCTACTTCACATGTTCGCAAAAAACAAGGTATATTAAATAAAAGGCCACAAATATTACACATTATATGGTTAAATAAACTACATTTATGAATACAAAACAAAAAACACTACATGACAGATTAAGACTCGGCCAAAAACTTAAGTTTACATATAAAAGGAACCCAAAAAAACTTTTGATTTTTAAAAACTATATTATAACTAAGGTAGTTTAAAACTAAACAATCGTTCCGATTTTGTGTAATAATAAAAGAAAATCGATGGGCTAAACTTTCAGCGTTTTAATTACCCGAACCTACTCTCCCGCACGAATTCATTAGTTTTGGGAATATAACTCGAGGCACCTTCTCCCATGTCTACCTGTACTTTAACCTACCTTGTTACCAATCCTTATTCCAATACATCTCAGTTTGCACTTAAAGTTAATGTGTAATGTCTTTATATATAATTCGCGTGGCGAAGAAATGTTGTCTAGACAATGTTTTCTTTTTATACAAGGATAATAAAATTAATATACCTAGTACCAAGTTCTACAAAACATAGGTATTCACTCTATTCGCTTATGCAAATTTTTTTGAAGGTGGTAGAGCCACGCTGAAGCTACTACTGGTTTCAGCATGAATGGGTCGGCTCGCCCGGAGTAGTACCCTCTCACAGAAAACCGACGTGAAGTAACAGTGCTTGCATTGTTGCGTTTCGTTCGGTCAGTGAGAGCGCCGGAGGCCCATCTCCTCTTTCCCCCTCCCCCTTCCCCTACTCCTCCCTCCCCCAAAACAGGCTGGCAACCCACTTACGACTCCCCTGATGTTGCTAGTGTCTATGAGCGGCGGTAACATCAGGTAACCCGCGAGTTCGTTTGCATCTTATGATATCAAAAAAAAAACCTAAACGTGCCAAAGTAAAAGAGATTCATTCTTATGGCCAGACGTATGATGGTCGCGTTCCCGTCGAGTGTAGATAACTAACCTGCCTGAATACTTTCTAAATACCAGTTGATCGTGGACCACGACCTAAACACCTAAATCCAATAGCTAAACGGCAACGTGACAACTATTACGAGTGTTATACCTTATATAAGCTGATTGCGATCCAGACACAATTAATAAGCCTCTTCTCGAAAGAAGGCATAACCATCAAGCCAGCCCAAGACGTATTGGTGATTTCAAATTCCGAGAAATCCAGTTCTATATTTTCCCACACACGGTGGTTACTCCAAGAACATTTGTCAGGTTCAGATTTCCTAACGATATTTCTTTAATCGTCAACCGATCGCGTTACCCATTTAAATTAGTAAATTTAAACGAATTCTGAAAGATTTGTTGGTTAGCCGGGGTTCGAATTGACGTTCCACCGATGAAACCAATCCAACTAGTGGTTTGACCGGTGGAATATCATTTCGATGTCCGCAGGTTCGAACCCCGGTATGTACTAATTTAAATCGGTAGCACTATCGGTTGACGGTGCACGAAAAAACAACGCGAGGAAACCTGAATCTGAGAAATGTTCTTGTAGTACTAATGTATGTGGGAAAACATAGAACTATGGATTTCTCAGAGTTTGATCTGGCGTGGTGATTATTCCCACGCCTTCCTTCCGGAAGAGGCCTATGGCCCTGTAGTGGGTGTCCTACAGGCTGATGATGATGATTATGGGCGACAGTTCTCTATAATATTTCAGTCACATTTTATAATACTCTATAATTAATAATTACATATTGGTAGGTCAGTTACAGAGCCCACGTTACTGAGAATCCTTAGCTGTAAAACTGTCACCCAAGACTCATAGAATACTATCATCACCCATATCGTATATTAACATTAAGTGATAGTGCAGTCAAATAATTGTATGATTAAATACAATATAAACAAAAAACTATTCATCGACAGTAGGGACGCAAAACAATGAGGTTCTAAATTAATACGTCTCGAACTTTGTCGATACGTTCGAGTGATGTCGTCAGCCTTACAGAGTTTTATATCTCTCTTTATTGAAAAGCAATTAAAGTACGCCACGATGCGTTCGATTGAACATATACATGTATAGTTAGCTTTTGCGATATTGTACGCAAGGCAACAGCCCAAACTCACTTTGGGACCCAAATCAAAATTAGACTGGTAGACATTT
The DNA here is from genome assembly GCA_036509395.1 of Antheraea yamamai. Lineage (NCBI taxonomy): Eukaryota > Metazoa > Arthropoda > Insecta > Lepidoptera > Saturniidae > Antheraea > Antheraea yamamai. The sequence continues at coordinate 6,703,798 of AP028426.1, forward strand.
TGGCTAAGTGCCTTAACTGCTCGCCCCACAGCCAGGTAAAGCTATGAAGGCTCGTCAGGCCAACAATATGCAGTCAATTAAAAAAAATACCTCTGAGGCCAGTTCTACTCTAGACATCGGAGCGAATACAAAGAGAAACAAAATGAAAGGAGTGCAGTGTAATTCTGTGGTAGTCTATTTAATTTTTTTTTATCTATATAAGTATTAAGATTCTTATGATGCAAACAGCATTTTATTTACTCACAGTCGATACCCAGAAGACTAATGAATTCGTGCACAATATCCGACTTCAATATAAATCCTTCTAGTAATATAATCCAAAATCAAATTCTTAAAGCTACTAGTAATACAATTAAAGATTTTAATCTTCGGAAAGATTTTTAAAGTTCAATTTAATCGACTATAATACTTAAACGAAGTTAATTTCGTTTGTACATTAATTTCTAGAAAACCAATCTCGTCTTTGGTAAAACATTAAGCAGTCATCAGTCCAAGAACGAATAATGTAATACATAATTCCTACGCAATGTATAATAAATTATTGGGAACGTACAAAGAAGTAAGCTTTAGTCAACAACCAATATGTGTGAACGAGTATTTGTTGCTCATATTAATTACAACGAACATTTGGCTCATTACTATGCTATTATTAGAAATCTAAATAAGATAGAAAACAACAAATTACCCAACAAGAACAAATTATGACAACAACCGTTGTAAAATAATATTATAGAGAATCTCGTTATCAAATATATATTATTATCTATAATAACAAAATTTACGAAGACACATTGGCATAATATTGAGGATGATATAGTATATTATAACCTAACCACCAGCTACAGGTAATAGTAAGAACGTAAAGAAAATAAATTCGAAACAGTAATTCCGCTAAACCTTGCAGAGTATATTAATTCCGTCTAGAATTATAATACAAAAGAGAGCATAGGTTAATTTCAAATAGACTACATTCAATAATATAAATTTCTAAACCAATTACCGACAGGATTGTGGTCATAAACCCGTCAACTCTTTAGTGCTGCTACTATTCATGATATCCGATATATTCCAGGATGTTGAGAGGCTTACAAACCGGAATGACAGTGGCTACTACCGATGTGTTGTAGATTTCTCAATTATTGCTCCTCTTTTTTGGGTTGCTTTGTGCATACCGTAAAGAACAATTACTTTGTCATGCACGTATATAAGAAAAGTTAGCGCTTGAGTTAGTAACTTCAAAGCTTAGGAACCGCTGGGACAGCTTTCTGGAAATTTGATACTTAGTAAATATTCTTTACTTTCCTCCTTCCGACTGTAGTTAAAACTACGCAAATTAATACGCTCACAATGCAAGTCCGCAAAGTGGGTCCTTAATTAATCCACTAATGTACTAAGTTATCTGCAGATTTAGAATTATGTAAGCCTTACTATTGTTTTTTTCCATGTAACCATGTAAAAATAGACGAAAAAATCTCAAATTAATTTAAAAGAAAACGTAGTCAATTGGAGAAATGTAATAATTCTATTAATATTGACTCAAACACTTGCATAGGGATTTCCAAACTGGGTTCCGCGGAATCTAAGAGTTCTATAACCTAGCAATTTATAATAGTCAATATTTTTTTTCATTTGATAATTGGCGGGGAAAATTACATATTTGACATGTCGATTACTGATTAAAATTTATAGAGTACAAAAATCATCATCTATAAAGTAGAAATTTATTTGTAAAAAGGTATTAACATATTATTAATGCTTTTTTTTTAAATTAATTACATAAGCCTGTAAGAAACCCAATGCGGCTATCCATAGACTCTTTCCGAATATAATAATCACCATGCCAGCGACATTTGCGATTTCAAACTCTGAGAAATCCACCTCTATATTTGCCCACATACGATGGTATTACAGGAACATTTCGCATGTTCAGGATTCCTCACGATTTTTTTCTATTTATAGTAAAAGGGCGTTACAACATTTAGTGCCTTCAAAAATAGAGCAGTATCGACAATTTAAGCTATAATACGGGAAGTCCTAAATTTAGAAGAAAGACGAATAGATTTCAAAATACAATGGATTCAGTCATATTGTGGAACGAATGGTAACAGCCTATTGCTTAGCAAAACAGACTAATTCGACAGTATATATTATATAATAAGCCGGAAAATATAGAATTATTTTCGATGTTTATATACACTTTAAATTGAAAAGTATATTTCGATGAGAGGATAAAAGATAATGGAATTTAGTATAAGATATTAATCTATACTAATTTTATAAAGCTGGAGGTTTTGTTTGTTTGGTTGAACGCGATTTGAAAAATTCTTACAGTGTTAGATAAGTAATTTATCGAAGAAAGCTATAGGCTATATATCGTCACGCTAAGACCAATAGGGGCGGGGCATCAATGAAGAGTGTTTCAAAATCGGGTTGTTGCTCCGTGTAAGCATTAGCCCAAAGTAACTATTGCACGCGGACGAAGTCGCGGGCAGGAGCTAGTATATTGTAATTTGTCAACAGTGCTCTGAGTAGATCCCATATGCCTCTAAATAAATTTGCTTTTCTTATGAAAACAACTTTATCATATAATTGCGAAACGTTTCAATCGATTAATGATTTGAAACACTCGATGATTAAATGTGGACGGAATGACGCTCAACGAAAAGTTGTCAAAAGCAAATTCAGATCAGTTCTAATCTCCAGTCAAGAATAGATAACTAGAATCAAGGTACGTCTGAATCATCTTTCTGTATTCGTCTATTACATGTCTGCTGTTTCAGTCGAAACGTTTTTAATATGTTTGCAATAAAGGCGCTCATAATAAATATTTCTCAAAAAAGTACAGTGAATACAACAACAGGAATACCTTAAATAATCGAAATGACTGAGGTAGATTTGGTTTTAGACAATAATGACCCTAAACATTTCTAAGCACTCGTAGTAAATAATTATTATAAAATATGATAAAAATATAATATAGATTATACTTCTGTAAATTTTAGCTATATTTATTTACCGCATTTTTTTATTGATTTTGAATTATAACTCCTTCGTCCATTATGACTGTTAAATGCAGACCTTAATATCCCTAGTTCGTTGATGAAAAAGCTTGTTTCTCCAAAGCGAGACTTTCATAAAATATTATTAAATGTGTTTAGAGAAAAAAAAGAAAATGATACGATTACTAACAAAATGAATCCTGCTTTATAACCTAAATATATCCCTAATACAACCATAATATTATAATTAAAGTATTTATTAATAGACACCAAAAATCACGTAGAAAAATAGTTATTTTCTAATTGTACACATATTATTTCCTTACTTAATAAAAAACCTTATTATGTATTGTGTTATCACATTTGTTTGGAATATTATAATTAAACTTAAAAAATAGGGTATTTATACAATTTATTTTATTTTTGTGTGGTGTGTTGTGCTGAACTCCTCTAAACGATGGACCGTTTTGATGAAATTTTTTGTGTGTGTTCGTGGAGATTGAGAATGGTTTAGATTCACAATTGGACCCGGCAGGTGGCGCTGCGATCGACTTTTAGGATTTTTTTTGTTTTCAAGGCAGGACAACGTCCGCCCGGTCCGCTAGTATATCTATATATTTTATATTATGATATATTGAATAGTCTCGTAACAGAGCCAGGTGAGATAAATCTAGTCTTATCAATTGATAAGATGAATCATTTTTATATATCAATTTTACCCTGAAAATTTCAATGTTAACCCTGACAAACAAAAAATTGCGGCAGTAGATTCCAAAGTGTTCCGGACGTCAGATTATTTGCTTTATAAGTGGATAATAAAAAAAATTCACATTAATAGATTCTAAAAAGAGTATTGGCTTCCGCAGTGGCTTCCACAAAGTCTTTGGAGCATTGCATTCCAAAAGGTCATTATGGGAGTGGATTTCAAAGTATCTGCGGCAGTGAGTTCAAAAAAGTTTTTGGGGTATTGCATTTCAAAAGGTCATTACGGGAGTGGATTTCAAAGTAACTGCGGCAGTAAATTCCAAAAACCTTTTGGGGTATTGCATTTCAAAAGGTCATTACGCGGGAGTGGATTTCAAAGTATCTGCGGCAGTGGGTTTAAAAATGTTTTTGGGGTATTGCATTCCAAAAGATCATTATGGGAGTGTATTTCAAAGTATCTGCGGCAGTGAGTTCAAAAAAGTTTTTGGGGTATTGAATTCTAAAAGGTCATTACGGGAGTGGATGTCAAAGTTTTTACGGCAATGGGTTCCAGTCGTTGAAGCAACGGATTTCAAAAAGACATCGCAGGAGTGAATTCCAAAATCTGCGGCAGCGGGTTTTTAAAAGTCCATGGAGCATAAGGGTCCAAGAAATCTTTGTGGCGGTGGATATCGTCGTTTTTCAGTAATCGATTTAAAAAAATCTTTGGAGCACTGGATTCCAGTAAGTCACTAGGGGTTTAAATTCCAAAGTATGCGGCGGTGGTTACCAACGTCTTTGAGGTAGTGAATTCGTAATCGGTGGGAAAACGTAAATAGTAATAAGATCACAAATATTATCTTTTATATCTAACATACATTAACACTATCATATTTACATTAGAGCTAATTAGTTAATTATAATTGTCACTTTTACTCCAACCCTCTCCACTTTTTTTATATCATGTTAAAGGATAATGTGGTCAAAGATTATAACACGCTAAACCTAATATATGACAAGTGGCTCTCAGATGTAGCAGCCAGAATATAACGAGAGGTGGTTGACGATAGAATTGTAGCTTGCCGAAAAACTGGTGGGCATTGTGTTAAAAGACAATGTGGTCAAATATGATATACACGCTTAACCTAGAGGGACTGGATCTCAAGTACAGCTACCGAAACACACCTACGTGTGCTTGGCAACAGATTTCAATTTGAAAAATTATCAATTCGGTACCAAATAAATATAATTCAGTCAAAGTTGCAGCTATTTTGCGGGGTGGTAGGGTGTCTGTACCCGACTGGATCGCGACCACCGTACACGAGGGGGAACACCCGCCATAGGGGCATGTTTGGGGGTGTCGCGTTGGGGGAACAGGGGGTGTATCCCGAGACCGGGGGGGGGGGGGGGTCTCTCTAAGGGGGGCGCTGGCGGGGGGGAGAGGGGGGGGGGGGGGGGGGGGGGGAGTGTGTGTGGGGGGGCGGGCGTTTTTGTTTTGTTTTGTGTGCCCACCCACCAAGAGAAGGGACATTGCCTGGCGGAAAAAAAAAAAAAAAAAAAAAAAATATTATTCCCGAAAGATTTTCGAGTTTCTCAAAATACCTTCAAATCTAAATCTTCAAACCCTATTCCAAGTTACAGTGCTAGAGGATTTCTAATTGTAAATATCTGCCAAATCGCAATTTCGTCTATCAATATATTAGTTTTATAACATTTATTCAATGAAAGGATGAAATTCGGACCGACAGACGTTTTTCTGACCTGACCTAACCTGAGAGGTAATTTCCAAATATGATTTTACCATTACAGGAGATATACTAGCTGGACCCGAAACATAACATCTATAAAATTATCTTATAACTTTAAACGAACAATTTTTGTATATATACAAATTTATTTCGTATATCTCCAAAACGGCTCTAACGATTTAAATCAAATTTTATATTTTGATAAGATTTTGCATTTTAAGTTTATTTATACAGGTACCTTTTCGGAAAAAACGCAATTTTACACACAAAAAAAAACATTTCCATAACCTTAAAAGAACATTCTACCAATGTCATATAGCGCCATCTGGTAAATTTTTGTTGTAACTTTCAATGATATCAAAAACCCACTTAAAATTTATGAGACGGCGCTATATATATACTAATTAATAGTTTTTTTACAAAAAGTATAACTTATCAGCCAGAGCGTCAGCTGGCATTGCGTGGACATTCTGTCCTATTAGATATGCCAGTTTATGGGCGTACTGGCACGGCGCTGGCACTCTAACAGTGCCGGGCCAATTGTAGTACAAATGGCACATCTTATATGTTAGCCTCTGGCATTGGTCCGGTGTCATCCCGCTGTCGTCGTGTATGACCACGTAATGCGTCGGTGTCACCGTACCTTGGTTCACCTTCTGGGATGCTATAAGGAAATCATACCTGGAAATAATTGGTTAACTTGAAAAACCTACATAATTTAATCGTATGACTGTAAAAGTGTCATATTATATGGATCCGAATGCTGGGCCACGAAAGAGTCGGATGAGAAAAGACTACATGTGGCAGAGATGCGAATGTCAAGATGGATTTGTGGTGTAACTAGAATGGATAAGATTTAGAATGAGTATCAGAGTACTTTTGAAAATAGTACTAGGGACAGAGAAGTTGAGAAGTAATATGTTAGCGTGAAACGGCCATGTTATGAGAAGAGGTGAAAGTTATGTAACTAGGAAAATCTTGAGTATGAAAGTGAAAGGATACAGGAGTAAAGGAGGACCGTAACAGGTATGGATGGATTGTGTGAAAAATGTTGTATGTAAAAGGTTCGAATACTGAGATGACCCTTTGTGCCGACCCTACTTAGGTGGGATAAGGGTAAGAAGAAGTATGACTAAATAGAGTATGCAGCTTTTATTATCGTCGACTGATTAATTAATCTATTTATCGCTGCGAGGTTCAATTTACGTGCACGTGCAGGGGAATATGAGGTTCACTTCCTGTGGGCGCGAGTAACGTCAGCCCTATCCAACACAACCTACATAGATTTCTTTAGATATTTTAAATATAAATAAATTACTAATAACGTCATAGACACCAGATACATTGGATTTATACCAGGTAAGTGTAAACTTTAAAAAGAGTGACACCGTTCAATCGTGTGGTAGTTCGTGGTCACATTTAACATATAATAATATCAAAACAAATACAAATAAACAACAAGGAGAACCTTAGTTAAAGTTTGTTCTAAAACTTTTAAAAGTATGGGAACGATACTTTGGAACATAAAAAATCACACCTAAGTTCAATGAACAGAATTAAAGGGGTGCTTTTCAAGGTTAATAATTACGTATATGCTTAAGGTGGGAACACCGCACGGTAGAACAAATGAAAGAGGGCGCGGTCCGAAGTGTGGGACGCGGCCCGGAGTGCCGACACGGTGTGATTCACCGCTTCGGTATTTACTACACTAGTTCGTTTTTGCGTAAATCATCTGATGTTGAGTGTATATCAGTGTTGCGTTTCTCGAGATAATTAGGTTTAACATTAAGCACATATTTTTAAAATTGATTTAGAACCAGAAACTACTAAGCAGTAACCCCTTATAATATTGCAACTCTTTAACCATTCACGTTGTATAGGGGTGATAAAACAGGTATATTTTGCAAAAATCTATATACATATAAGTAGACAATGGAGAAACGGTTCAGAACATATCTCTTCTCTATTTCTCAGTTAATTTTCTTTATTTTCTTTTTGTTTTGTAATTATTGGCGAGCTTTAGTGTTATCAATACAAAGATTGAAAAAGAAATCTCTTTGGGAAGTTCGACCACTGGACGAGTACTCGTAAAGGGAAAATGTTACGAACTCTTATGGGAATTTGTATTAATTTTCTTATGAATCAGAAACTTACCAATCGCGTCTCGTGATAGCATGGTCTACGACAGTACCCGGATGAGGATTATCGAATCCACTCTCTGTCTTCATAAAGATACGAGAGTTAATACGTTTCTGGACCACGACGTAAGTTAGCGTCGGTCGATATTGTGCACCCAGTAACGAGAAACAGATCTTCATCTGAGGTATTTCATATTGCATTAGCAGTTTTAGTTGACCATCACCTACACCGTCCCTGCGGAATACAAAAAAAATATTCTTAAATAATAATACCCAGCAAACATGACGAGGGAGTTACTATTGACCTGCGCATCCGTGCTATTGACTATATCGGAGGAGTTACTAATGACCTGCAACACCGTTTTGAAGTTATATGCTATTCATGTATCTCGACATTGTTTACCAAGTTCTATAACGCCATTTTTATTATCGATTTCCTAAAACATTCATCATTAAAACTACCAATATTACTTCTTACTACAATCCAATTGTACGTATGACTCGTTTGTACAATGAGTTCGCATCCAAGCGCTTCGCATTAGACATATTTGACCATCGAGCATTTAAATTCAAAAGGGCAATTGAACACATTTTGTATCCATGACCATTTAAACAACATTTAGTAAATCATATTTTATTATTCTTAATTATATTTACTGTCTTTTTTTCTTTTCCATATGTTAATTTTAGTTTTTATAAATGAATTCATTTTCTTTTTTTTTTTGTCTAATGTATCTCAATAATTTCTGTTACATAATTTTATTTTTTTATTATTATTACTAGTGTAAGTTGTATCTGTGTGATACAGTGTTGTAGGTTTTCAGTCAATTTACTCCTTTTTACTATTGTTATTGTATTATTCAACGGACTGTTAACTGTTGATATATCTACATTTGTAAATAAATAAATTACCTGTAAATAATAATTTTATCAGGCGGTGTACCGTTACACCTGAGGTAATGTGTCAATGAATCAACCAGACAAGACTTTAGACTGTCCACTATTTCTTGACCTCTCTCTTGGAACACGGCTTTAGAATACCACAGCGTCATACTTTGGTTGTAAGATGCTATGAATGCTAAAAAATATTCACAAATTTAATATGTTAATAGAAAGGCTATAAAGTTATAAACAAAATATATATAAATAATTATAGGGTGGCCAATGTTTGAGCAAGGATCTGTGAAGAAAATTACCTGTAGAACTCTGACATATAAAAATCCAAAACGCACAGTTTGGAATATAAGTAGCGCTCAAAACCGTCCGCAAATCTCCCCAATATACATACGTGGTTATATTTAAGCGATAAACTAATGATTTTGCAAATTCACCCTTATCTGAATTATTTAAAGTTGTTTTTAAAAGGACGCAATCGATGCGACGCTATTTGAAATGACTGCATAATTTTCAATTGTGTGCATATTTTATGCGGAGGGTTTTGCGACGTTGAGTGTACATCTTGGGAGCTTATATACATCAATGTTGTACAAGTAAAAGTTAATATCGCGGCAGGATAATGTGTAAGATTGTGAATATAACCTTAACCATACAAGTGAAGTGGATGGGATATAATACCACGGAGCATGGATTCTACATCATCATTTATCTGATTTGCTACATAAACTCCCTAAAAATTTATTCATAGGATTGTGAATCTAACCATACACTGTGAGTTTTTGGTGGTATGTTGGAAGTGGATTTTATTAATAATCTTGTGTTATTTGGCTATATATATATTTCTTGTGTGCGTGTGTATGTGACTGAACTCCTCCTAAACGACTGGACCGATTTTGATGAAATTTTTTGTGCGTGTTCAAGTGGATCCGAGAATGGTTTAGATTCACAATTGGACCCGGTAGGTGGCGCTGCGGTTGACTTTTGGGATTTCTATTTTTTATTATCAAGGCAGGACAACGTCCGCCAGGTCCGCTAGTTTGGCTATATATTTTGTAATATCGGTGATATTTTACGTAATACAGTTTGGTTATTGTGCACAAGTGAAGTGGATGGGATATAATACCACGGAGCATGGATTCTGATTTACTACAAAAACTCCCTAAAAAGTTTATTCATAGGATTGTGAATCTAACCATACACTGTTAGTTTTTGGTGGTACCTTGGAAGTGGATTTTAATTAATAATCTTGTGTTATTTGGCTATATATTTTGTAATATCGGTGATATTTTACGTAATACAGTTTGGTTATTGTGCACAAGTGAAGAGGATGATAATTAATACTACGGAGCATGGATCCTGACTTGCCACAAAAACTCCTGGGAAGTTGTAACAACACGGCCACCATCTTGTAATATCAATACCTACTCGACAATGGTAGTAATAATCTACTAGAAACTTGGTTGTCAAATAGGAAAATAAAAAAGAAACATACACTGCGAGAATAACAATGAGATTGACATATGAAGAGGTTATTTAAATAAACTAATTTCCCAGTTTTATTAGTTCTAGGTTTAGCATGCCCCCATTTAATGACCAAACGCTAAAATGTATACAATTATTTTCTATAAATAATCAATCAATAAAAAAATAAGTAAAAAATCAATATAAATTCAAAATAAATTTCCGCATCAACTTGCAACGCAATTTAGCTAATTCTTTTTTTTTATTGTCAGGACCAGGTTTGCAAAATTTGTGTTAGAAAGTCTCCATGTAAAAAAACGAGTGTGACAAAAGACATTGGAAATATCATTCAAAATCGACAGAATAACATTAAGTTTTTTCACTTGCCATTACACTTTAATTTCATTACATGGCCGTACTTAAAAGGGAGAGATTTCATCTCTTTCCGGAGAAACCATGGTAGGTGACTAGTTAAAATTAACAATGGACTTTTTTTAAGTCGGTTACAAATAAAGAAAAATACATACAATAAACACTTCGATGCTTCCTGCTTGGATCATGGTAGGAATCTATGCCGACGATCATAGCTGATTTAAACGGTATACTTATGTTCCACAGTGTACCGCCGAGTTTACAGTTTATTTGAAGTAATATCTTCTGTGTTATGGCACGGATCTTGTTTGAATTCATAATTGTACGAGAATTTATAACCTGAAATGGGGAAACAATAATTCAGTGATACGGTTTTGTTATTTGCTATATATACTTATGAATGATACTTATTAAAAAAAAAAAACAATAAATTGTAATTCGTCATTTGTAGACAATTTATTTATGTAAATAATGGTTATTTTTTTATAAAACTTAACGTTTAATTATATCCAAGAAAAACCAGTTCATAGGTATATATATATACCCGTGACTTCGTTTACATCGTTTATTATCTTATATATTAGACGTACGAAGAAAAAATCACAAGCAAAACAACAGCTTACCAATCTGAAAACTGTTACTGAAAGAAGTGAATAGAAAGTAAATAAAAAAAATGTGATCCAGAAAAATATGACATAAGTGTCAAACATTTAAAATAGGTAGAGCTAACAATGTAGTATAAAGAATGAGCGATAGATGGCGTTGTAGCAAATGTTATAGTTACCGTCACAGTGTGACTTGTTCACGTCATGTACAGTCCGCATTTGTGTGAGTGATTACCAAAAGTAGAGTTTAAAAATCTTTTAAAAATAAATTCTATTATGTTTTTGTAGTACATAAAAGTGGACAAAAAGTGGAAGTGTTACACAAAATTTATTTTATTTGGCTATTCAACGGTTTTCGTATTCTCCGTTTATTTGTGCTGGCAGCCATTTCACTAACAAATCGAACATAAAAACAAGATATACACATATTTTTCAACTGCCACAAATTCTCCGGTACCCTATAAGTTATCCTCCTACTGATATCGCTCGTCCTAGTAATATTATTTTAATACATTACTTATATATGTGTATTTTACTTTTATTGAAACAATTACTGTCTTCGTTCATCATAATAATATAAAACTGTAATGTTATCTATATTTATCTATATATATAAATTTATTCTGTATGTGTGTATGTCATTGAACTCTTCCCAAACGGTTGGACCTAGTTTGATGAAATTTTGTGTGCGTGTTCGAGTGGATCCGAGAATGGGTTCGATTCACAATTGGACCCGGTAGGTAGCGCTGCGGTTGAATTTTAGATTTATTTTTTTATTATTAAGGCAGGACAACGTCCGCCGGGACTGCTAGTACTTATATAATAACGCTAAGTATATATATGTATATTTCCAATATATTATTGTATATCATCTCTGTGGTGCTTATAACACAGTACCTATGCCCCTTTGGTGATTTGTCTGTGTTGACATGTTGCTATTTTAGATTACTCTACGTTACGCTGACCGTTTGGCAATTAAGTTTACAACGTGTATTTGTCATACTTGACATTGGCGAAACTGCCTACATAGGCAAAGGCCATACCGAAGAAACAAAAAAGAATGCAAAAACGTGACGCTGCTACCAGTACAAGAGGCGAAGTGTGGAAGGAGCGCGGCGGAATTACGTCGTGTATATACATACGAGTATGTGCAAAGCTCTGCTTATGCAGAACGGACTGTACAGTTTTGACATTTAGTCGCCAAAATGTAGTCGAGATAAAATAATAAAAACAACATTACGTAACAGCGCCATCTAGTGATATATGCCATAATAAAAAAAATCATAATAAAATTACATCGCGCGATTGGTTAGTCGCTTGCAATATTTTTGCAGGACACTTATTAGTCGATTCTCGTTCCAAGTCAATTTAAAAAAATAGGTGCTTGATATTTAACCTATTTATCTCGAGAAATACAAAAATTCACTCAAAACACCAGATTTACGTAAAGTACAGTAAGTAATTAAGCGTTACGTAATGATTATCCTTAAATCGCGCCCCTTCACATTTCGTTCATTGAAGCTAGGTGTCATCGTGTCTTTACGTTTCAGTGTAGTATCCATACTTTCAAAAGTTTTAGAACAAACTTTAACTAAGGTTCTCTTTATTGTTTATTGGTATTTGCTTTGATATTATTATTTTATATGTTAAATGTGACAATGAAATATCGTGTCCTTGAATGTTGTTACCCTTTAAACAGTCACCTGGTATATCACAGAAGTGGAGTATACAGAATTTAGTGTCAGTGACCCGAGCGTGATATTATCTTTTTGTTCACTGATCAATAGCTCTAAAGAAGTTTTCACTTAAAAAATTATGTAAATGATTTACCTGAGATGGTATAGGATTGTCTGCACAGCAAATTCTCTTTATAGCAGCATAACGGTCATCCCGTGCAGTTGGACACACCGCCACAACCAATTGTATGGACGATCTTATACATTTCTTTAGGAATGTAACATACGAGTCGACACGGTCATTTGGTAATAGTATTAACTCTGGATTATTCACCGTTATACCCATAGGGTTACAACAGCGTTTCAAGACGTCGACGAAATCCTTGGAGAAAACAACTATATTAGTACAAGCCATCAGAGAAATGAATTGTTACATTACAAAATAAATTAAATCATAAAGCATACCCCCGAATAATATTTAATCTTTGTTTTATTAAAATCGAACCACTCTTTCAAAAGTTATTGTAATTTGTATGACGGCTCGAGTTAAGTACGAGAGAAGAGTAGTAATCTATGCTAATATTATAAAGCTGGAGGGTTTGTTTATTTGGTTGAACACGCTAATCTCATGAACTATAGGTCAGATTTGAAAAAAAAAATTCAGTGTTAGATAACTAATTTATCGAGTAGGACTATATATAATCACGTTAAGACCAATAGGAGTGGAGTACCAATGAAGAATATTTCAAAATCAGGTTTTTGAAGTTATACTTCTTTAGGCGCGTTATGAAAAAATGATGAGAGTGAAATTTTAATTTTTGTGACACAAAATTAACAGTATGACGCTGTCTGCTTAACCGCTCATTAAGTCTCGAAAAAAAAGCTACCAACAAAATAGAAATTGAACCTCGATATTAGTCGCGCATGTTGGTACGCTCGTCGTTTTTGTTTTTTTTTTGTCGTTTTTTTCTACAAACGTAGATTAAGGCGAAAGATAAAATTTTTGAACAGATTGTTATCTTGTTACGCCAAAGAAGTATAACTTCTAACGCGTGTACATAAGTACACACACACTTTTTTTTTGCTTATGAGAGCTTCTGCCACGTGTTGGCGTTAGCCCAAAGTATTCCACGCAGACGAAGTCGCGAGTGGAAGTTAGTAAAATTATATTTACCATAGTCACTTTTTTATCCCTCTCCGTATACAATAAAACCCATTTAAGTAAATCGACAGCCTGCATGACAGCATTCCTCGTGATCTCGTTGTTCCACTCAGCATTTGGCTTGCCAGGTATCTTAACGTTGTTCCCAAAATACAAAGGTTCAGGGGCTAAAGTTCTTCCGGTAATATTAATCGTCTCCGGTGCTATACTGAGACCCCAACCTTCTAAACGGTTTCTTGCAGACTCATTGTTCAACACAGACTGTATGTACTGAAAAAAGGTGTTAGATTAGTCACTTACAGTATTCTAAGAGATAATAGTTCATGGTCACATTTAATATAATATCAAAACAAATACCAATAAGCAACAAAGAGAACCTAAGCTAAACTTTGTTCTTAGACTTTCAAAAGTATAAACACAATCGTAATAAACCTAGGTCCAATGACCGGTGCCGAAAGCTACAAGGGGCGACCTGGAGTTAATAAGCCTTCGATAATAAAACAGACAATAAACCCTTCTGTTTTGTTCATGCCGTTCCCACGTTCACTTTCAAGTGAAAGTGAAGTCACCCGACGTTCATTGACACTATCCTTTAACATAGACCCGTAGAGGATTGCGTATATTGTTTGCATTTTTCTGGATAATTAGGTCAAAATACATAGCTATAAATATATACCTATAACCAAAATATATTAATTCGAACGCTGTATTATAGAGGCGATGATAGGAAAGAACGAGTGCGGTCTGTATTTAATATTTATATAAGGTACTCTGTGGTTGTAACGACTTTTCAATTACAGCGACGTCTGATATACGTCCCTTGCATTTAAAGCACACTTTCGTAGATAATTCATTCGGCAATAGCATCTTCGGATATAGTGTCAATTTCGGGTATAGTGACTTGTTGTTATGAACCATTTGTGACAGATTTTTAGAAATTCCATATAGCCACTGAGTTGACAAAGGTACAAAGAGTCGTTCATAAAACTATTAGGCTTTCTTATCCTTTGTTTACATTTACAGATGGTCAGATACTTTTGCTTGTGTGTAGGTACAACTAATTAGCAAGTATACAAAGTTGTACAAAGTATGCGCTATGACAACGCTAAAAAAGTACTGTTTGTTAGGTGAAGGCAATAATCATTTAAATATTGAAGAGATTATGAAAATGGCGTATACCTTACAGTGCATACAAAAAACTAAACTAATGAGGTTTTTTGCAACTGTAGAAATATTGCATATACATAAAAAGAGAAGTAATATCGTTATTACTTATCTATATTTGTATATTATAAGGGACTTTAAGAAAAAAAACTTCCCACTTTTTTTATTGACAACACTAAATAGCCAGAAAATAGGTTACCAAACAGAGAAGAAAAAAATACTGACCTGGAGATGTTGCCTATCAATATAAATACATGAATTATATCTGTATAAAGAGATGAATTAATTATATATGAATTGATTATCTCTGAATATTTATTTAAACTGAAACTAATTTCTGTTGGTCAACTAGGCATCATCTTTCATCATTGTTAATCAGACTCGAAGGTGAGAATCTAATAAAAGAGAATTAAATTGTAACGGTGTTGTACAAATACCTTTTTAAAAGCAGCGTGTCTTTGGTTTGGAGTTATTCTTGTGTAGGTGGCGACATCTTTCATCAATCTAAAGTTGCTGCGTTGGTTATCAGTCAAGCCGGTGAGTTGACACAACTCGGGTACCAAGCAAATCATGAAATCAGTAGGTACGTCACAACCGGGCATGCGTTTAGTGTCCCTGTTGATTTAATAGTTTAAAATTAGCTAGTGGTCGAAATTTGACTATAATTCATTTTGACATTCAATAAGACCAAAGAGAGTAATAATTATTTCAGTGGTTTCATAAATTTATTAAAGACTACCTGTGCCCGCGACTTCGTCTGCGTGGAAGTTTATGTAAAAAACAGTGATTAATAAAGTCCATATACTTGTCTACTTTTCTCTCGTACTTACGCCGCGTCGTCATTAAAACCACAATAACTTTTGATAGAGTGGACCGATTTTAATGAAACAAACACTAAGTTACTCCCGAGGATATGCTTTATGATTTTCTGAAGTTAACTGGTCAAATTGTAGGTTAATTTTATAATAATATATAGTATTTAAATTAATAATAATAATAATAATACGAACGCTGCCTTAATTATGAGATATATATTATGTCTTTACCTATGAAATTGCCGTTTTGTATGAAAAAATGTAAACGAATTTTTTTCATGTATTTTTTATTTGTATTAATCGAAGTAATCACCCATGCAATCAATGCATCTTTGCCAACGCAGTGACAGTTATTGATGCCCTTCTTAAAGAAATCAGCTGGACGGGAGGCAACAAATTCTTCAAAGGCATTTTGTACTGCCTCTCAGTTTGTATGAACACGCATCACTGTTAAAGTACTGGGTTCAATATAAAAAACCTCACTAATAAAATCGTAAAGTAGTATATCCTCCGGAGTAACTTAGTTTTTGTTTCATTAAAATCGGTTCACTCTATCAAAAGTTATTGAAGTTTTAATAACGACGCGGCGTAAGTACGAGAGAAAAGTAGACAAGTAAACGGACGTTTTTGATGTGAAACACCTATAGGCGCACCCTAAACCTGATTTTGGCTTGGCAACGTGTGGCGACACACAACACAAACTCAAAAACATTCGCAACCCTATCTGTAAAGACATAAGATTCAAATTGTTTTTATTTAATATTCTGTGACGTCACACACATGCGAGAGAGACGCGTTGATAGAAAAGTTTTGTCATGAACGTCCGTACCACGTTCAAAACAGCGGTTCTCGTCCGATCATCAAAGTTATACAACGTAGCGCGGTCAGTACTTGGATGGGTGACCGCCTGGGAACACCGCGTGACGTTGACTTTTTGCTGCTCAAATTAATCTTCAGTATTTTTTAAAATGACTATATTTTGTAATATTTCAAAATTAGGTATAATATAATATTTTTATAATATCATGGAATTTTAATTTTTTTTTGATGTTTTAAAATCTTATAAATAGACATATAAACTGAACGAAGTCTGTCTTACGTACATCCAAAAAAAAAGTTTTAAGTTATATGCATAAAAGAACAGATTACGACAGGAATCAGCTGTGGCATAATGAAAAGAGCAGTACAAATTTGTTCCATAAAATAATGACAATTTATTTGATTACGTAAATATTCATTTTTATTAAATACAAAATTCAACTAGGCGCGGTGTGTTTAGCGGCATTTATCAAAGGGCGCTAGGTAGTCGGCGCGTGCCGCGTAACACTAGTAGAACGAGTGGCCGACAAAACCATTTGAATCTTATGTTTATAAAGATAGGGTTGTATATGTTTTTGAGTATTTCGTTAATAGTGCAAAGTTCGTGTTTTAACATGTAGATTTGGAAATGTGACGTCACGAAATGTTGGACCCCTCTCAATCCCTTAACGTGCGACATTATTTATGGATAGTCTCTGCTGGAGTTGATAGTACATGCCAAATACTAAATCTTAGTAAAATAATTTAGATATAGAAATCAAATTTTCCGACGCTTAGTGTTAGCGTATTCGTAAATAAAATTGATGTTTCACATCTGCCAGGCGTCCCGTGACGGCTCAATTTTTTTTACATAAGCTTCCATGCAGACGAAGTCGCGAGCACAGCTAGTATAATTATATGTAAAAAAATACAAATACAAAATGACAAAACAAATTATTTATTGTCGAATATTTTCAAATTTTATGCTAATTAATACCCGTGTTGAAATATTTGATATTATTTAATTTTTCTAATATTTCATATCTGCAATACATCATGTTATTAATATTATACAGTGCACTGACAGCATTTGTTATTCCATTGATTTACGTTTTCACTTTTGTTAACATTCTTAATGACTGCCTCGATTTTTTTTTTGTAGTTTATAATGTTAAAAAATCATCAAAATGTTAACAAGAGAAAGGGAGACCATAACAAATAACACGTTTTAAAAAGTTTGTTGTTTCCTAATTCAATACAATCTTAATCATAGTGAAATAATTGTCTTTTCAAGCTAATAATTTTAATAAAAATATTAGTAGAAATATCTAGAAGATTTCAAGAATAAATGCGACATTTCTTCCTTCAAAATGTTTTTTTTAAATATCTAAACTCACCTAGATATAAGCATCGGTTGATCCCAATCCATAATATCGATTCCATAATTCTTTTTATAATAATCGATGTAACTTATTCTCACTACTTCACCCTTTTCCGTCTTTTCGAAAGTGGATCTTGGAGTCATTTGATCATCGATAGTATCTACCCTGAAGGAAAAGTATCTTACATTAATTTATGTGAAAAATCAATACTAAGAAAAATCTATACTAATATTATAAAGTTGGAGGGTTTGTTTGTTTGTTTGGTTGAACGCGCTAATCTCAGGAACTACTGATCCGATTTGACAATTTTTTTATTTTTCGAACTGACTACGCTATTGTCGTAGCGAGGCCTTAACAGCTTCATCAGACTGCAAACTACAAAAAATATTTCAGTATTAGATAGCTCATTTATCGAGAAAGGCTATAAGGTTTTATATCATCACGCTAAAACCAACAGGAGCGGAGAACCAATGAAGAATGTTTCAAAATCGTTTTCTTTATCTTTTGAGAGTTACCGCTGCGTGTTATCCCAAAGTAACTATTCCACGGAGACGAGGTCGCGTGCAGAAACCAGTATAAAATAACTCAGCTAGTTATTTATTATTAGCAACGCGTTGCTGTGGCTCAGTTATCGATTGACAGAACTCATGCACCATAAGAGAAACTGAAGTTGAAAAATAAAGACATGGCGCCATCTATGACATATCTATAACAGTCGGTCCTACAGTGTACTGTCAACAAACTAATTTAAAGCGCCATCTGTTCGAGACCGATGAAACTTGCTATTAATAACAATAATCAATATTGACGATAATTTAATTCATAATTTAAAGGCCACTAATCGAACTATAAATTATACTATCTCTCAAGTGGAGCAGATTACACATAATGCCAATTTTCATGGAGATCGGTTGAGTAGTTTCGGAGTTCACCGTGGACAAACATCATGACACTAGATTTTTATATATTACATATTATAAAAATGAAACAAAATTGATACATTTGCAAAGCTATGGGGATGATAATAATATAATGGAAATTATATTATGCAAACACCATGAGGTTGTGAAAGCAAAATCGAGTATAACTTTACCTCAAATATTATTAAGTATAGGAAAGCATGAAATTTGAACAAACAGTAAAAGATTTATTTATTAGTAGTTCGTTTTTTTATAATTATTTATTCTCGCAACCAGAGAATTTGTTTTGTTTAAAAATGCATAGTTATGGTTTATCACGGTCTTTTCACATCTGCGATGTCTATTTAGAAAAAGAATTATTATATTTTTTTGTTATGACGTATATCACTAGATGATGCTGTTATGTAATTTTTGTTTCTTTATTATTTTCTCGACTAAGAACATTTTGGCGACTAGACGTCAAAACTGTACTCTAAAATAAGTACATATATGTATAAATATGTATAAATATAAAGAAGTACATACATGAATCTTTCATTAATAATAAGTACATATATCTTGTTCTAAAGATTATATAATTTGTTTGTATTGTAATGTTTTTATACTGCTCTTTCTTTTTACTTAAATTTTCATTTATTTCTATAATAAATACGGTCAATTTTACAATTAGATGAACACATTCTCATTAGATATTATTTAAAGTTTGTATATAACCT
The DNA here is from genome assembly GCA_036509395.1 of Antheraea yamamai. Taxonomy (NCBI): domain Eukaryota; kingdom Metazoa; phylum Arthropoda; class Insecta; order Lepidoptera; family Saturniidae; genus Antheraea; species Antheraea yamamai. The sequence goes on from AP028426.1 coordinate 6,723,335, forward strand.
AAGCTGATCCGATCTATACATAAATATATACATCACTAGAGGCGTTGATTTAAAAATGAGCGATATCTCTATTGCTCCAGAAGCTGTATATTGTTATTTATTTAGTCTTACAATCGACTACCATTTTCATATAACGAAACAATAGTACAGACAAACCTGAATAATTTCTTGTTATAAGTAGTCATAACGGAACAACCGACAAGGGTTTCGGTGACTCTACGTTTCCAGTCGGAGCCAACCTCCTGAACCATGTCTTTGATGAAGGACAACACACTTTGAGTGCGAAGTACACGATGCGTTGAGTCTAATGTTAACATCAATCCACCTTCGTACTCATCAACTGCTGTTACATACCTATAAATAAAAGATTTATACATATTAAGATGGATGTTGGTATATCTATAAGTAATATACTTCAAATTAGTTCAACTGATTACTAAAAAAATTTGATAAATCTCGATCAGAATTACACCATACGTCCATCAAAAATTTGATAAATCTCGATCAGAAATTTTGTACATCTCAATAAGAAATTTGATATATCTCAATCAGAAATTTGGCACATCTCGATCAGAATTACACCATACCTCGATCAAAAATATGACAAACCTCGATCAGAAATTTTGCACATCTCAATAAGAAATTCGGTATATCTCAATCAGAAATTTGGCACATCTCGATCAGAATTACACCATACCTCGATCAAAAATATGACAAACCTCGATCAGAAATTTTGCACATCTCAATAAGAAATTCGGTATATCTCAATCAGAAATTTGGCACATCTCGATCAGAATTACACCATACCTCGATCAAAAATATGACAAACCTCAATCAGAAATTTTGCACATCTCAATAAGAAATTCGGTATATCTCAATCAGAAATTTGGCACATCTCGATCAGAATTACACCATACCTCAATCAAAAATATGTCAAACCTCGATCAGGAATTTTGCACATCTCAATAAGAAATTCGGTATATCTCAATCAGAAATTTGGCACATCTCGATCAGAATTACACCATACCTCAATCAAAAATATGACAAACCTCAATCATAAAGTTTGCACATCTCAATAAGAAATTCGGTATATCTCAATCAGAAATTTGGCACATCTCGATCAGAATTACACCATACCTCGATCAAAAATATGACAAACCTCAATCAGAAATTTTGCACATCTCAATAAGAAATTCGGTATATCTCAATCAGAAATTTGGCACATCTCGATCAGAATTACACCATACCTCGATCAAAAATATGACAAACCTCAATCATAAATTTTGCACATCTCAATAAGAAATTCGGTATATCTCAATCAGAAATTTGGCACATCTCGATCAGAATTACACCATACCTCGATCAAAAATATGACAAACCTCAATCAGAAATTTTGCACATCTCAATAAGAAATTCGGTATATCTCAATCAGAAATTCGGCACATCTAGATCAGAATTACACCATACCTCAATCAAAAATATGACAAACCTCGATCAGAAATTTTGCACATCTCAATAAGTAATTTGGTATATCTCAATCAGAAACGTGACACATCTCGATCAGAATTACACCATACCTCGATCAAAAATTGGAGAAACATCGATCAGAAATTTTGCACATCTCGATAAGAAACTTGGCACACCTCGATCAGGAATTACCCACATTTAGATCAGACACTCGACACATCTAAGTGTATATTCATAGACTTTACACTATTTTTATACATCTATACTAATATTGTAAAGCTGGAGGATTTGTTTATTTGGTTGAACACGCTAATCTCGGGAACTACTGATTCGATTTGAAAAATCCTTTCAGTGTAGATAGCTCATTTATAATATATAGCCTCCATCGATAAGTGAGCTACTTAACACTGAAATAAGTGCGTTCAAACAAACAATCCAGCTTTATATTATAGTATTAGTATAGATACAGACATAACAACATATTTATTTATATAGAAAAAATGATATAAATTTAAATGAATTATTAAGTTGAATATCATGTTAAATAAATAGATTACCCGGGCCAAACTTCAAGTTTGTGCTGCGGTATTTGTATTGCGGCGTGCTCGTTGAAATAGTCTCGTCCGAAACGAACTAACTGGAGGTCTTTCATTATACATTTGAATAACACATTGTATATGTGGATCATCTCGCTCAGGCGACGCATACGACGGAATATTATCTGTGTAACATACAAATTATATTCCACAAGCAATTATATTATACTAACGACCCGCCCCAGCTTCGCACAGATGCAATGTAGATATCTATTTTAATGACCTACTGTTGAGGACAGTTTTGATCTACATGACATGTACAACGTATATAATGTATTTAATTGGATAAGGAATAATACTTTAATGTGTAAAAAAGCTCGGTAAATAACACATAATATATTTTTGTTGAAAGATAAAGATGGTTACTGTAGGTTTTCCTTTGGAGATAAATATATACCATCGGGGAATTTTTTATAGATTGTTTTAAGATATAGGTAGCTGGTAGGTGTAGAGGAGTGTAGGCGTTTGTAGGTGGTAGAGCCACGCTGAAGCTATTACTGGCTTCAGTATGAATGGGTCGGCTCGCCCGCGGTACTACCACCCGACCCACAGAAACACCGACGTGAAGTATCAGTGCTTGCATTGTTGCGTTTCGTTCGGTCAGTCAGAGCGCCGGAGGACCATCTCTATTCTCCGTCCCCCTCCCTTCCTCCAAAACCCCCGAACACAGGATGGCAACGCACTTGTGACTCCCCTGGTGTTGCAAGTGTCTATGGACGGTGGTGATCACTTAACATCAGGTGACCCACCTATTCGTTTGCTTCCTATGACATAAAAAAAAATCCGTAGTACATTAATTTGATCTATCTTGTAAGGTTTAGCCAGCGTTTGCGATTTAAGCGTACAAAAACATGTTTGTTATGACATCACATTACAAATTTTTCGGTTTTTCTGTACTATAGGTAATATGTATGTATTATGCACATAAACCTTCCTCTTTAATCAGTCTATCTATTGCTGAAAAGTATATTAAAATCCGTTGAAAAAGATCTAAGGGAACAGACAGCGGAAGCGGCTTCATTTTATACTATGGAGATAAGTAAAAATACGTAAACACGTTACCTACATGATATTTTGACATAACAAATGGCACAATAACGCACACACACATAATTATTATTGTAACGCCACACTGTCTTGGATAAATGTGAAGTAAGATGGCATATTTTTAATATCGACGGTGAAAAAGAAATAGCTATGTGTTGCTTAGATCAGCTCGTCAAAATTAAAGAATAATCAAAACAGACATGCCATCTTGCTTTGTTTCTTTGGCATTTATCATTTTTTTGCGTAATATTTTTTGGTTTATAGAACCTTGAACGAGAACATTTGATATTTGAAAAATATTAATTAATTCGTGGTAATAGTAATGAGAATGATATGGGAATAAATAAACTGTGAGTAGTTTTGCTTACATAGTTTGTGTAATATCTCATACTACAGGATGGTATTTGCCATAGTTTTAAGGCATTTTATGAAACAGTGATCATAATTCATTAATTTTTCAAATTACAATATTAAAGAAAAAAAAAACAACTTTTCTAAAAAAAAGTATTGATAACAATAAAGCTCCAGAATAATTAAACAAAAACACAAAAAAAATAAGAGAAGCAGAGGAAGACACTATACTTCATTATTTTGTCTCTACTTAAATAGAAGTTACATATAAAAAAACATGAGCAGTCAGGGGGAAACCATTCAGGAACGAATTTCATTAAGCTTTTACTTGAATTTCGATATGGAGATGGATTTTTCATATCTATAGATTTTCGTCACGTAAGGAAAAAGCGTTATACCCTCTCCATTCCACTCTCTATCGCTCGGTTCAAACTGTATTTTTGTCTATCAATTTTTCAATCCCAATAACATAATGTAAGGAATCAAATTTACAAATTTTAAGAAAAGAAAAATATTCGTTTGTTACAAATTGGATACGAAATACTAAGTTATAGATTTAATGAATGTTCAGTAAACGTTATACAACTGGCAATGTACGATACTCGTCTATAAGTTTAGATACTCGCACACATTTACGCATAACGGTATTTCCTTACGTGACGATTTTTACCACTACAAACATGATAGCTATGATCGCCATTGTTTTTGGATTGTAACCGTGCTTAACATTAAAAATAAACATAAGTGCATACAGTTTTCGTTAAATAGTTCTATATACAAATGTACTAACCGTTATGTTAACTTTTGTATCGTCATATGGATTTGTTGACACTAAGTTAGTTGCTTCAGGTGGAAGCTCTCTAGGCACGTAAAGTGTCGACCCGTCAAAGGTTTTCTCTTTGAAGAAATGGCTATGTTCTGTAAAACGATAATTAATTACATAAAAAAAAAATCGTTAGTTTTGTAAGAAATGAAGCTAGAAAAAAAATCGGTAATCACCATTGAGAAGTTTGAACCGTAAATGTTTAAAATCTTGATTCGGTTCATAGACAACTTCATACTCGTACACATAGTTCTCTTTGAAATGTAAGTATATAAAATTAGCGGTAACTTCCACTGGGGTTCCACTTTCACCCTTTTTTACAACCGGCGGTGTGTCCTTAATTTCTCTCTGTGAATGAAAAACATATATTTTTCAAACAAAAGTTACGGTTACATTCATCTTCTACTTACCCTTGTCCCACCTAAGTAGGGTCGCAACAACAATATTTTCCTTCTCCATTCTCGCCTATCAGATGTCATCTCAGTATTCACACCTTTTTCGGTCTTCTTCTACTCCTATATTCATCCACCATCAAACCTAAAACTTTTCCAGTTCATGTAGATCTTCATCTCTCCTCCTCCTCTATGACATGCCCATACCATGCTAACCTATTACTCCTCATCTTCTCTGACCCTGGTGCTATTTTCAAACTTCCTCTGATATATTAATTCTTAATGTTATACATTCTAGTCCACCACACATCCAACAACTAAAATTCGCATCTCTGCCACATGTAGTTTTCTCGCATCCGTCTCTTTCGTCACCCAGCACTGAGATGCATACAATATGACTGTTCTTATAATAGTTTTATAAACCTTCCCTTTGAGTTTCAATACGATATCCATTCTTCGAAGCTACGAACATTCTAGAAGCTGTAGTGAAACGTGTACTTTTTTTTAATATAGCAATTAAGTACTTGTTACTGCATTTCTATATTATATACTATCTAATATATAAAATTCTCGTGTCACAGTTTTCGTTGCTATACTCCTCCGAAACGGCTTGACCGATTTTGATGAAATTTTTTGTGCTTATCCGGTATCTATGAGAATCGACCAACATCTATTTTTCATCCCCCTAAATGTTAGGGGTAGTCCACCCCTAATTTTTTTTTTTTTTTCTAGGAAATTATTTATATGGCAAAACAACGTTTGCCGGGTCAGCGAGTAATCTATAGTAATATTATAAAGAGGTAAAGTTTGTGAGTTTGTGACGCTGTAGGGGGTAATATCAGGTCAACTGGTCCGATTTGAAAAATTATTTCAGTGTTATATAACTCATTTATCGAGGAAGGTTATAAGCTATATATCATCACACGAAGACCCATAGGAGCAGACCACCAATGAAGAATGTTTCAAATTCCGGGTATTTTTCCTTCTGAGAGCTTCCGCTGCGTGTTATCGTTAACACAAAGTAACTATTCCACGCGGACGAAGTCGCGGGCAGAGGCTAGTGATATTATAAAGAGGTAACGTTAGTGAGTTTGTGAGGTTATAGGAGGTAATAACTGGATCTACTAAACCGATTTTGTAAATTATTTTACCAATAGAAAACCACATTATTTATGAGTGTCATAGGCTATAATTAACCCGAAAAATTATAAGACTTTTTTGTGGTAATCGGATTTGCAAGGTAAGTCGGAGAAAAAACGGTCGAACGAAAACGTTTCTTACGAAGGCTTAACAATTAGAGATATATGATTTAGTTCTAGAAAAAAGTTTATTGATAATGCCTATTACAGCCCAACGAAGTGGGTACGGGTCAGCTAGTTTATTTATATAAAGGTAGTTAATATTACAACAACTAATACATTAATCCTAGTCCGGTGAAGCTGTAAAGACCTTGCCAGGTCAATAGCATAGTCAGTTCGAAAAAAAAAAAAAAACAATCCTATTCAATGAATTACAAATTATTGAAGACATCATTATCCCTTTATTGATTACTACTTTTTTCTCGCATCAGTCTAGATTTAATTTATGCCTCAGGAACAGTATGTTTTATTAACGAAAGGTAATCTTATGTCCTTTTCTATAGCCATGACAATATGTATGTAAAATTTCACGATGATCTGTTGAGTAGTTAAGAAGTAAAAATGTAACAAGCAAACAGACAAACACAGTGACGCATCGCATGTTAATATCAGCACCTCCAGATATCAGTATTTTTATCATTTTTTTGTCACTTTTTACAAAAATATACATTTATTTCTAATTTACACTATTCTTAATCCAAATTTATTAAATTTTATTTTCTGTTTTTTAGTTGGATTTTTTATGAAAGCGTTTTTTTTTTTATTTTTTTAAACTATTATTTATTTTTAATTTTGTAGTTAAATTTTTTTAACTTTTTTTTTCGGATTATTGCATTGTCATCGACCTTTGACAGGTGTGCAAAGTTTGAATTAAATCTGATCGTTCAAAGTACGACAAAATCGAGCTCAAAGGGGTCGGTTACAAACATACATACATACAGGTGAAGCTGATAAAGGCGTGATAATAATAGATGATAATGAAGTCGCCACAAAGGTTATAACTTTAACTAAAAATCCGATACTTAATACATACTACTCATCATTATCATTACATAGTATAAAACAAAGTCCCCTACCGCGTCTGTCTGTCTGTCTGTTCGCGATAAACTCAAAAACTACTGAACGGATCTTTACCACCACCACTAGATAAAGTGATTCACGACGAACATTTTGGTATATAATTTGCCCCGGATTTTTTTATAATCATGGTGGGACAACGTCTGCCGGGTCTGCTAGTAATTAATATAATAATGAGTCTTGCTCTCTTTATAAGCTGCACAACACTTAGACAATTTTTCAGTAATAAAAGAAACGAAATCAGAAAAAGAAACAAACAAACCCCTTTATGCATTTATAATATTAGGTAGAATCTATTGTCCATTATTATTATCAACCAACAATGACAATAGTCCACCGATGTTATTGCGAGAACAGACAAGCATTATATAACAATGAATGGATGTGAAAGTGAGAGCATTTCAGGTTACTCACACTCAAAGTCATGATATAAACAATGAATATAGTTTTCATGTTTTTTTTTCTAGAACTGACTATGCTATTGACCTGTTAAGGTCTTTACAGCTTCACCGGACTACTGAATTCATGTGTGTTTGTTAAAAATTACTTAACGATACACAACAACAAATTATTTATCAAACAGAATAACTGACATCAGCCCATAACAACGATTAATCTAAAATAATAGTATAATTCTATATCTAAGGCTAATAAACAGTACAATACTCACAAAGTATTTGTTCTTAGGCACAGTTGACGGCTGGCTTGTGGATGTGACTGCTGATATAGTAGTTCCCGCCATTGCTTCAGACAAACTCTGTACATCATCAGTCTTGGCACTACTCACGGTAGACGCCTTTGAAGCGCGTCTATAAAATAAATATACGTAAACGCATATTTCATTATTAATCATAATATTTTACCTTATAGAAATTAATCTCTAAACGAAACTACAATATTCACAGAATCAGTATTGTCTGAATATTCAGTTGAAATTAACAATTAGTAATCTATACTAATACTATAACGCTGGAGGATTTGTGTTTGGTTGAACACGCTAATCTCTGGTACTACTGGTCTGATTTGAAAAATTCTTTCAGTGTTAGATAGCTCAACTATCGAGGAATATGACACTCATAAATAACGTGGCTTTATATTGGTAAAAGAATTTTCAAAATCGGTTTAGTAGTTCCTGAGATTACCCCCTACAACGTCATAAACTCACAAATTTTACCTCTTTGTAATATTAGTATATAGATTATAGCCCCTGCCCGCGACTTCGTCCGAGTAGTAATAGTTACTGCTCTGGGCTAACGCTGACACACAGCAGAAGCTCTCTAAAAAAAACATCTCGATTTTGAAACATTTTTCATCTGTGCTCCGCTCCTATTAGCCTTAGCGTGATGATATATAGCCTATAACCATTTTCGATGAATGAGCTATATAACACTGAAAGAATTATTCAAATCGGACCATTAGTTCCTGAGATTACCCCTTACAACGCCACAAGTCACAAACTCACAACGTCACAAACTTTACCTTTATAATATTACTAGCCGACCCGTGCCCACTTCGTTGGGCGGTAATAGGCATTATCAAGCTACAACTTTTCTCTAGAACTCAATCATATATATATCATAATTAAGGCAGCGTTCGTAAGAAACGTTTTCGTTCGACCATTTTTCTCCGACTCCCCAGATATTACCCCTACAACCTCACAAATTTTACCTCTTTATAATATTAGTATAGATTATAGATAATATAATTAGTTAATAGCTTCTGCCCGCGACTTCGCACGCGTGGAATAGTTATTTTGGGCTAAGACGCAGCGGAAGCTCTCAAAAGGAAAAAAAGACCCCATTTTAAAACATTTTTCATTGTAGCTCCGCTCCTATTGCCCTTAGCGTGATGATATATAGCCTATAACCATTCTCGATGAATGAGCTATATAACACTGAAAGAGTTATTCAAATCGGACCAGTAGTTCTTGAGATTACCCCTTACAACGCCACAACGTCACAAACTCACAAACTCACAAACTTTACCTCTTTATAATATTAGTATAGATTATTAATATTATTAATTATTATTATTATTAGTATAGATAAATGAGAATTACTGAGGCAAAAGATGGAAGTAATAAATATGTAATTTCGATACCATACAGTATGATTAAGGAGCATTTACTCACAAGTTCTGTAGAAGCTTCATACCTCTACCAGCACTTTTCACTACTTGTGGTGCACTGGGTAGTACATCTGATGCTGGACTGAATGTTGGGCCTGTATATAATAAACATTGGTTGTTAATAAAAATATGAAATAATGAGAAATATCTCTGTAATATGACAAAGTTAGTGAATACACAAAATAATAAATCACTATAATATGATCCAATTAGAGAAAAAATCATCCGTGACCTTGTTAGCAATAAAAAAATTAATAGATTTAAAATACAGTACAAAACAGTACTCAGGGATAATATAGCTTTATTTAATCTATAGGCTTTATAGTATTTGACCACAATCTCACCTGATGATAAATTACGACGTAGTACAAGACGTTAAGCACGTTAAACTATAGATGAACTGGCTCTCAAGTGTGACTGCGATAACACATCTATAGATACACGGTGATAGATTTTCAACTTTAGGATGACATCTAGCCAAGTAGGCTTAGAAAAGCCCTACAACTTTTTTGCAATGCCTTTACAATTTTCAGAATTAATCAGTAACTCTAGAGATTTGATTCTGTAAAGTTTATCTCCATATCATCAAAGTGTATATGAGTCATATAAGACCCAAGAGGACAAAGTAGGGAGCTGATATAAAATGAGAGGAATATGTAAAAACAGAATTTTTGGTTAACCTATTGGGTACAACTAAAGTTTATCACTTTTATTTGCAATTGTCAATAATAATAATCCTTGTTGTATTTGTTAGTGATTGTGTAACTTAAAAAAAAAATAACAAAGCTATAATTCATAGCTATACAGTTTACACTGTGCCCGCGACTCCATTCGCGTGGAACTAAAAAAAACAGTGACTAATAAAATCATCTGAATGTATTAAGTCCATTTACTTATGTACTTTTCTCTCGTTCTTAAGTCGCCTCCTCGTTAAAATTACAATAACTTTTGATAGAGTGAACACATTTTAATGAAACCAAGAGTAAATGTTATTCGAGGATATGCTTTATGATTTTCTTGGTGAGGTTTTACCGTGAACGCAGTGATCCATGTTCAAACAAACAGACAGATAATGTATTTTAAATGATTGAAATATATTTTATTACTTATTCCAAGACACCTGCAACAATTTTTTTCACAAAAAGTACAGACACATTAGATTTACGTTCTTATTATTTGTATAGCTATATACTAGAAGAATCATCTAACTAAAATAATATTGTCAAGTTACTTAAAGAAGAAAGGAGAACATGACTTCAATGACAATATAAAAGTCCAACTATTCCCGTGAATCACATGATTTTTTGATATAACTAGATAATGTGTGTTGATTTTTCACATAAACGATATTAAGTTACAGCTATTCAAGCTGTTAAGTATACAGTTTATGCAGGCATTGCCTGAATTAAAACAAATGGTACTTTCGTATTAAATGCACCGCGCTCGGCGACCGCTTTCAAGGCTGGCTCACGTTATCTTTTTTTTCGCAAGTCTAACCTAACCAAACCGAGATAAAAGAGCAAGCAAGCACACGAAAAAAAAAATAACCTAACTGATTTACTTTTCTCAATTTTCCCATCTTGGTTCGGTTAGGTTAGGTTAGACTTGTGAAACAAATGCAGCACGAGCCGGCCGCGGCAGCGGTCGGTGTGCGTACTGCGTTGCCGTTGATACCTGAGTACCATTTTGTATATTACCAACTTGATGATTTTTAAGTTGAAACAAAGCAGTTTAGTCTCGGTTTGATTAGGTTAGGTTAGACTTGCGTAAAAAGGTAACTTTAGCAGGCCGCGGGAGAGGTCGGCGAGCGCGGTGCATTTAATACGAAAGTACCAAACTTTCAATTGTTAAATATCTATTTGTTTTAACAACATCCTGCTGCTGGCATCTTAACATTGGAACTGTAGCGACATAATTATGTATTTTGTGGAATTGCATTATTATGTACCGGTGAGCAGTTCAGTCTCGGCCGGCACACTTGTAACACGCGTCTCTATATTAAAGACTAAAAAGTGATCTTTGTTTTATTAAAGAACCATAAAAGTGTTAAAATTTCTACTTGATGACATATCATCATTGCTTGCAGTCGGACAAAAATGGTAAGCAAAAATGTTATACAACTACAAGTTTATATAGATACTAGCTGTACCCGCAGCTCCGCACGCGTTTTTTTTCTTCGTATTAAAGTATTATAAAATTGTGAGACTATGTACAATTATAGAAATGCTCTTTAAAAGCAATTGTAAGTATGACACGCACGCCACTTACAGTTAAATGTAACGTGTACATTACATATATAAATACTAACAGCGTGCCAAATGAGGTTTTTCGTCAGCAACATATTTCGAATCTTAACACATAATATAACAACTACCTCAGTGCTCACTTACACTGTATAAGGAACCAATGAAACAATAACTTTAAATATTATTATAAAGATTTACATTTACATTGCACTTAATATACATTGACATTATTATAATTAAGATTTTGTGAATATACAAAAATATCCGCTTGTCTGTTCCGCAAGAAATTGTATTATGGAACTCTTCACGTATTACGTGAAAATAAAGAATGAATTGAAATCTTGCTAAATTTCATGCAAACAAAGTCGCGGGTAACAGCTAGTCCAAATAGAATAACCTCAACTACATTTTATAAGGTTCGCTATCTACCAGTGAAAGTCCCGTGAAAACCGGTCTAACCGTTTTGGTAATAGCATAACGGGCGAAGCCACGGTTAACAGCTAGTATAAACTAAAATTGCCTGAATTACTTTTTATAAGGTCAGCTATCTGCCAGTGAAAGTTTCGTGAATATCGTTCGAAGCGTTTTGAAGATAGCACTGCGGGCGAAGCCACAGTTAACAGCTAGTATAAACTAAAATTGCGTGAATTACTTTTTATAAAGTTAGATATCTGTCAATGAAATTTTCGTGAAGATCGATCTAACGTTTTGAAGATAGTATTGTGGGTAAAGCCACGGTTAACAGCTAGTCTAAATTAAAATAAACGAAATTACTTTTTATAAGGTCAGCTATCTGCCGGTGAAAGTCCCATGAAGTTCGGTCCAACCGTTTTGGAGATAGCATTGCAGACAAAGCCGCGGTTAATAGCTAGTTTAATTTAGAGTAGCCTAAGTAACCCGCTGTAATTTCAGCTATCTGCGAGTGAAATTTCCGTCAAAATCGGTCCAGCCGTTTCGGAGATTAACCGGAACAAACAGACAGACAGACTGACAGAGACTGACAAAAATTTTAAAAACTGCATTTTTGTTATCAGTAGCGTGTATACTTTCGTACCCAGTCGGTAATTTTTATTTTATTTTGATATTACATACAGACACTTCATTTTTATTATATGTATAGAATAGATTAACCTAGTTTCATAATAAAGTTTACCAATATTAAATCATAATATACTTTACCAATATTAAATTATAATAAGGTTTACCAACATTTTAATAGGCATACTTCAGAATGCTCACCTAATTTACATACAACATAGTTACATGATAAGTAGACAAACCTGACATCTGCTGCAGTTTAGCAAGCAACATGGAAGCAGCCCGGCCTCTTCCTCCGACAGATGTTGAAGTAGTTCCCATTGTCATACCACTTACCTTAAAGCAAAATATGTACAACGTAAACTTTAAAGGAACTGCACATTTTACGGCGTTAAGAGTTAACAATTAATTTCGACTATTTAGGTAGTTTGTTGTTAAATTGAATGGCGTTAAATAGAATTTACACTGTATTACTTAAATTATTTTAGACAAATAAAAGTTAATTTAACTGCTGCTTATAACATCTTAGTTACAATTAAATGGATTGATTCACATTTAATTAAATAAGTCTTTGTCCTTTGTCAGTTCACTGGTAGTATATGCCATGAAATTTTAAATGTTCTAGATGGTCTATATCAGTAATTCCTCAACTTTTACACTCTGTGGCGCACTTTGGCTTGATATTATACGACCACGGGGCGCCCTAACCTAGCTGGCTAGAAAGTAGATAGAAATACATACAAATATACTAATTAGATAGGCACAAATAATAAAATATCCATAACACGGATCTGGGTGTGCTGGGAATTTAATGGCTTGCGTTGTACGTATGAATAACTAAGTTAAGCTACCGAAGCAAGGTCCAAAGAAGTGCTTCATGGCACCCCCTTTTACTTTGTATGGCCCACCAGGGTGCTACGGCACACACTTTGGGAACCCCTGGTCTAAATAAAATCCAAATTGGCTATCATTTTATCTGCATAAATGTAATTATATATCATGATTTTTAATCATTTTCTTATTTCAACTTAAATGTAACTCACAATACTGGGAGCAGCACTAGGCCCAGGTGTAGCCTCTGTAGATGAACCGTCAGCCTGTGAATGTGAGTCCTGCATCTGGGACTTTTTCAAAGCTTCTAGTAAGGCAATTCCCCGACCTCTACCCTTGCTTCGATCTGCCATTTTTAACTGAAAAATAAATTGTGAAAAAAACAAACAACTTGCAACTCCATTGTTTTAGAATTAGGTTCAATATCATAATAGGTATATTTATCACTTATTTGGGATTGATGTCTCTATTTTCACATATTTACAAACATCATAAACATAAGTGACTAAATGACTGTTTCCTACATAGTACAAACTGTATCAGACAGTATCAAAACCACCATTCACCAAATGTAACATATGCATTTATACATGTAGTATACTGAGATCAGATGATGTATAGCTACATATTATAAAACAAAGTCATCTGCCACAACTTTTTGTCTGTCTGTTCATGATAAACTCAAGAACTATGTAACGGATTTTCATTTCAGTCATTTTCACGGTTTCACCAATAGATAAAGTGATTCATGAGGAAAGTTTAGTTATATAATATTTCTTATATAATAGTTTTTTTTTATTATCAAGGCGGGACAACATCCGCCAGGACCGCTAGTAGGGTATATAACCATACAGGTAGCTAAAAATGTGTATATGAGAAGTACTGTTTGCTTAATCACTATAAACCCCCACAACTATAATCTACTACTACTATAACCCACAGTAATTATTTTTTAGTCCTTAGAGAATGAAAGCTGCCATAGTTGTGACATTATGACTATTAAAAAATTGAATATCTCCATACATACAGGTGATGTGACATTTCAGCAATTCTGTTAGGTTAGGAATTATGTACACTTACTTAAGGACAATCATTGATTGCTTATCAACATGGGGTGTATTTCATTTCTTACAAAAATACATAGATTTATATTTGCACAATTATGTTTATTGTAGTGATTTTCAGGTGAAGTATCTATTTATATACTATCCATTATTATAATAGTAAATTTATATAACATCCAATAAGTGATATTGATTATGCATTTCTTAATAGTTTGTCATACTACTGGTCATATAGTGTTCCTATTTTTTTTTTAATACCAAGTGACTGCTTAGACAGTAGCAATATTTCTGGAGAACACTACACACTCAATTCTCGTTTTAAATAAATTAAACAATAGGTGCTTAATATTTGACCTAATTATCTAGAAAAATACAAAAATTATACACAATCCTCTATACACGTATGTTAATGCACAGGGTCAATGACCATCAGGTGATTTTACTTTCATTTGAAAGGGAACATGGGAATGTCAGGAACAAAACAAAAGGGTTATTGCCCATTTTACTATCGAAAGTTATTGACTCCGAGTAGCCCATTGTAGCTTTTGGCACTGGTCATTACGCTTCGATTTATTATTTTATTTACATATTTGTAGCTATTGAAAGTCTTAGAACAAAGTTTAATGTAGATTTTCTTGGTTGTTTATTAGTATTTATTTTAATATTATAATTTTATATGTTAAATGTAACCATAAAGTGTCATATCCTATAATAGTGTGAGTGTCTAAATAGTCACCTGGTATAAAGAAATACAATATTAGAGCTGTGTTATGTATGTTTAGGTATTTGATTAAACTAAGCCTGAATTTATTATTTTTATAACACTCTATTTTCATATTAATGTTCTGTTATGATTGATGATATTGTGATAGTTATACCATATAGTCTTGAAGATAAAATATCACAATACACAACTATATTGTGATACCAAGTACAACAACATAATTCAATATACTAAGTGAGAAACCTCCAAATGATAAACTCGT
Source organism: Antheraea yamamai (assembly GCA_036509395.1). Lineage (NCBI taxonomy): Eukaryota > Metazoa > Arthropoda > Insecta > Lepidoptera > Saturniidae > Antheraea > Antheraea yamamai. The sequence goes on from AP028426.1 coordinate 6,738,519, forward strand.
CCCACATAAAAGAAATGTTTCATAAATTTCAAACTATACATCAAGGAAATATGTGAGTGTTTCAGTTTTAATATCAAACCAATAATTAAATATTATTGTTTCTGTTTTTCTGAAGATCAACTAATATAGACTATCAAATATTACAAATAAAGAAGGTAGTTCTCTCCATAATATCGCTATAATTTGTAATTCAGTTTGTATTCAATTCAACATTGCACAGTAATCTTAATGTTACAATGAGGTAAAAAAGCGATAAAGTAAAAACATGAAACGAAAACTTTTTCAAATCTGATACACACCCCTTAGACCACTTAAATGTGAAAAAAAAAATACAAAAATATATGATTATAGTGAAACTCCGTACAAGTATATGCTACCTGTGAAAGTGAACAGAGAGTATATTTAATAACAACTTAACCTAGTTATAAATCAGACATTACAATTTATATCAGGCTTATGTTACAATGAAATACGTGATGTTGTTAGAAATGCAAAATTCTTGCAAGCTTGCACATGTCATTTATTTGCATTTTAACTAGTAAGTTAGTAACAATTAAATCAATAAGTAAAGATTTATACAAAAACATAAAAACAGACTATTTAAAATTTAGATAAAAGTACTTACTGCGTAAGTTCAGTTTTCAAAATTTATAAACTAATATAACAGTCTGTTTAGGCCGCCTGAGAGCGAAACAAAAAACATAAGAAATTACAGTGTTACCAACTCTTAAAAATATTTATCCATGAAACTAAAACCAAAACGAATTATAATTGCGAATATTTCTTGAAAATAACCCCAAAACGAAGATGAATAATTATAACACTGAGGTTGACAGACGTTTAGAAATGTGTATTTATTTTTTAATTAATAAATTATATAGACTCCTATATATTGTATACAGAAATCAAGCATCGCATTGTTATAATTTAATGATACAGGCCCAAACACTTACTTGGCCTAACGCAAATTAAAAAGGTATACGGAATATTTAAAAATTAATAAATATTAAAAAAAAAATTAACAACGGTATGATGGGAAATTTATGAACACTGCACAAGTGTGACTAAGAAATCTAGCAGGCAATAAATAGCACTACACGTGATGAAAAGTAATTCTTATGACATCGTTTATACAAAGCGATGTATCATCGATGTCAGGGGTTTCAACGATACACGATGTTTCAAAACATCAATTTTTTATTTTCATTCTTACGTATCACAGTTGATGCCAGTAAATGGCAAATACAGATGGCGATACCCATGATGAAACACCGTTCTTAGTATATAATATCATATAGAGCAATGTATCGTCGATGTTAGAAGTGTCAACATCAATCTATCGTTTACATTTCTTTTTTTTCTATTTACGTGGGGAAATCCTTTATGGATACGCCACCCTCTCGGGGGAGAAAGTGGGTTATGTCTGACTCGCACGGACTAAAACCCCACGGTGTACCGTCCGCCGCATGGTAGGGGCGACCAGGGATCGAACCTGCTGTCTTCCTAAGAAACCGCCCCTGCGGCAGCCTGGCGGTTGAACGCCAGGCTTCGTCCTACTATAGAGAGCCTACTGTGTTCACAACCAGTCGTCTCCCCTCGTCAGCCTCACCTGTGCAATGAGGAGATGGGTCCCCCGACCCATCCCCTCAGGCTCGGCTCGGTATTGTTTACATCCCTAGCTCTGATCCATTTGGTATCATTAGTAATGTATGCTGTGTTACATCATTAAATTCAAAATCAAATTTTGATTAACAAATTTAAAACTCCAATTTTAGAATTATATGAAACTTGATTAAAATCTGATACCTTGTTTAAAGTGCCATGTCATTTCATATCAAGAGATCATAGAAACGAAGGTTTTGGAGGCACTGCCCTCTTATTAAGAACATTTTCCTCTTTAAGCCTTTATCATTTGCATCCTACTACAAGATAAGATTAAATGTTATAGGAGTTATAATTGATATTTTTATTCATATTTCTTATAAAGATATACCAGTTATTCCATTACTTAAGAGTATTATGGAATCTATTTCTTCTCCAGTTATTATTTTACATGACTTTAACGCATATCACTCTTTGTAGGGCGCTCCCAATTATGGTATTTTGGCTATGGAAATTGTTAATCTATTTGATGATTTAAAATTATCTATTATTAAATAAGATGGTTCAGCAACTCGTATTGATATTCCAGGGTACGCTTTTAGTTATTTAGATATTTCTCTTTTATTTCATTCCTTTTTTCTCTTTTTATGTGGAGGGGTCTGAAGTTATTATATAATAGCGATCATTTTCCAATCAGTATTTCAAATCCTTCCTCAGCTACCCGTTTAACATAATATCTACCACCGTCACTGAAATATAACTAAGAAATGGTAATTATTTAATTCAATTTTGGATGATAATATCAGACTATAACCTGAAGTTTTCTCACAGTGTAAGACCACGTAATAAAGACTCGTGAAGACTTGGTGGAAAAGTAGTATACAGAATAGAATAGTTCAAATAAATGCCAATCTTATAAGACGTTTCAACCTAAAATTTCAATAAAACGTGGTTTTCCAGATTGAGATTGAATAAGAAAACGACGACTGTTATTTTAAGTTTGGCCACTGCTCTTCTCCAGTTGATTTAAATAAGTTAAGTAATAGAGACTCGTCTATTTGAGAGAGTGACCATCTTCAAAATGGTAGTATTATACATATTGTTTTCAATCGTTCCCTTTATACTGTTTTACCACTATATTATATTTGATGTAATTATAAGGCTATTTTTCCCTTCAATTTATCATCTATCCTATCTCTTAATAATAAAACTTACATAAAACATCGGTAAAGTTTCCTAATTATCGTAATATTTCTTCGTCGAACTCTGATATTATTTATGTGTATATTGTATCCTTTAGCCGTCTTCTCCCTCTTGCTGCCTAAATCCGTCATTGCATATTAATCTCCAAGATTAGTCATTATTAAAAGTCTAGAATATAATTTCATAAGAAGAAGAATCACATTAAGCAGAAGAGATTAATTTATTACGTGAAAATGGCAGTAATAGTTTTTGAAGATGGCTGGGTTGCCAGTAATGAAAAAAAAAGAAAGAATATATTTTGTGCTTTTATTTTACCTATATATACGACTAATAGTCTGTGCTTCTATGTAATGTATTCTGTAACTGTGCTGTTATTCTTGTGAGAATTGTAAATTCCATTTGTAAATAACTTGCAGTTGTAATTTGTAATAAGTTATAAAACCTGTAATAGTGTATATATTTGCTGCTTATTCTCATAATGTTGCGTAGTTTTTCAAGGGTTTTGAGAAATGGATACCAATGTAGCAGTTTCTGTGTTTCAAATATGTACAGGTGATAACTATTCCTTCTGGAAATTCTATTGAACTCATATTTTTTAATTTTTATAGATCCACTTTAGTCTTAGATAAATGTTAGGTCATAACTGGATGGCCATTGTTTAGTATTATTTATGTAAAGCATATAATAAACAACTCATTAGAAAACTTGCAAATCTATACTTTATATTATAAAGCCGAAGAGTTTGTTTGCTTGGATACGCTAATCTCAGGAACTACTGGTCCGATCTGCAAAATCTTTCAGTGTTAGATAGCTCATTTATCGAGAAAGGCCATAGGCTACATATCATCACTAAGACCAATGCCAGCGGAGCACCAATGAAGAATGTTTCAAAATTGACTATCCCTCTAAATCACTCCGCTGTGGCGGAAACTCATAGTTACTGCGATATATATGATCAAAGTTTTGAGGTTATGTCACCTCCGAACAATCATTGGTTTTTTTCTATGTCATAGGAGGCAAACGAACAGGTGGGTCACCTGATGTTAAGTTATCACCACCATCCATAGACACTAAGAACGCCAGGGGGAGTCGCAAGTGCGTTGCTAGCCTGTGTTTGGATGGGAGGGGGGAGGGAGAGGAGACGGGAAGGTGAAGGGGAGGTGGGTTTTCAGCGCTCTCACTGTCTGAACTAAACGCAACAATGTAAGCTCTGTTACTTCACGTCTGTTTTCTAAGAGGATGGTAGTACCTCGGGCAAGCTGACCCATTCATGCTGAAACCATTAATTAATTCAGCATGGCTCTACCACCTTCTAAATTTTTTTGTATATTAACAACTTGGTGATCTTTAAGTTAAAACAAGACGGTTTGTACAATACTATGTCTATATTATGCAAGTAGAGCAATTAATTATTACTGGAAAAGTGTAAATTTTGTGGTAAAAAAGGGTTGAGTTTTCAACTAAATAAATAATAACTAGTATGAATCTATGTATATCTATGCAAATAACTAATAATTTATTGATAGAACAGCATAAATCCTGAGAAAAAAAACTTCTGTCCTAACTTTTTACACATTTTTCAATAAATCATTTACATTTAAGCTCCTAGTGGTTAAAAAACATTTAATCTAAAACAGCAAGGAATTTGATATGTGTTCACAATATCATTCAAAAAATGTATATTATATTGTTTTATTGGATTGAAACAGTTGAATGTTGGATGAAACATAGTAGAAGTAAAACGAAAATACAAGATTGTCGAAAATGGTCTCCATTTGTCATATAAATGATTAATATTTGACTTTTTGTTGTTTTTTTTTCTAAAATAATAGTAAACAATTATAAAAGAACAAAATTATACTAATATAAACCTTAAAAATGCGCATCTGAAGGAAAAATCATGTTCTGTTACATCTAACTTCAAACACATGTTAAAAAAAATATGGGTTTCCGTGGGGCGAGGGGAGTATCTTTTGAAAGGGGTATCCAACCCCTATAAAAAACAACACTTAACAACCCCAAATTTATTATATTATTTTGTTATTGTAATAATATGGAATATTAATATTTCTGTTCATTAAATGTTATTAAAAAAAATAAAAAAAATTTAGATCTCTGTTGAGAAAATACAATTACACATAGAAAATTACTTTGTACCTGAACTTTGAATTTACACCTAAACCATTTCTAGGAATTTGTTCCAAATTATTCATTGGAAGAAGGTTTTGTACCTGAAATTGGCATTAAGTCTAAATTTGCTGTAGCAAAATGAATTTTGTAATAGATTGTGGCAGAGTAAATTCAAGAGAAATAGATATAATGATAAATGAAATATTTTCTATTTTTATATATTTATTTTCCATGTATTTGATATCATTGTCACAGTTTTGTAATTTTTTTATGTTACGTTTGTTGCAGACAAACAAAACAATTTGGCTCCCTCTCCCAAATAAGAAATACCAAGATCGTCAAAAGAAATAATGTTTTTAATCAATGTCAATGTCGCACAATGTTTATACAAACACAGGACACCCCAAATCCAAATAGTATAAAATTTTTACCAGGAACAAGAGTTTTGGAACCAGGACAGACTATGGATTTCCCTAATATTGGAGCTGCCCAATGTAGTCCATTAGGTATTTATATTTGGGATGTTAATGCCCTAGAATTTGAGTTGACAATCACATACTATTTTTTTCATAGTAAAAGAAATATATAAAATATAACAAACATATGTTATTGTGCCTCTAAAACCTGACAAATATTTTTTTTTTATAAATAACTATAGTACATAATTTGATAGAACAGCTAAACCATAACTAAAAGATACAATTTAAGATCAAGATATCTGAAGAGACAAGGTGAACAATTGTACAACACTTTATTTACATTGAAACACTTGTCATCTATATAAGCTTGTATTTTGTTGTTTCTGAATAATATAACCATTTTTCATAGTTTTTAGGAGTGTCCATTAATTATGTGAAACAATTTTTGCGTTTTTTGTAATTCACCTAAAACTAGCTAAAACAGAATTTATTTTATTATATTTTTTAGTACTAGTTAAAACTGGTATGTAAGATTACTTAGACTGCAGCCTAGAATCAGAGTGAAAAAATCAAACAATGAAACACAGACTTAAATTAGAACTACTAAAATTGGAATTCAAAATTATTTATTCTAATTTAGACTACAAGGATTTCTAGAGTAATTGTTGTGATTTTTAGTATAATGATCTACATTCTTGAAACATTGTTCAAATAAAATGGCGTGGTGCTTGCCATGAATGCTTCCCCACATAAGAATGTATGAGACTCAACCCATTCCCACCTTAAAGTGACAATATATTAAGTTATAATATGAAATAGATAAATACAGTCAAAACCGTTTATGGCAACATCGTTTAGAACAATATACCGTCTATATTAACACAGAGCAAAGGTTCCGGCTGAATGCTGTACCTCGAAAACATCACCGGTTGTTACGAGTAAAGGTTATAATGACTAAATATGAGTAGCCCTTCGATGTTGTTATAACAGACTTTGACTGTATAACAAGTAGCTAACTTAGTGTTTAAACTGAATTGTTACATAATGTTTCCTTATTTTTTAATTTCAGCAAAAATGCTTTTCCGCATCGACGGTGTTAAAGCTGTATTCTTTGGATCTGATTTTGTGACTGTTACGAAGCAAGATGATGATGTTGAATGGAAATTACTGAAACCGGACATATTTGCAACAATAATGGATTTCTTTGCCAGTGGTTTACCAGTTGTCACTGATGCAAAACCTTCAGGAGATACACGTTAGATATCAAATTTGTAGCTAATATATTCTACTTCATCTTTTTTTATCAATAATTAATGTAATTGCCTATAACTACTAAGACTCATAGTAATTCTGAAATAATACTTAACTGACTTATGTCTGGTTGCAATAGACACAGGTGTGGGAAGATATTATAGTCATGCTTATGAATTATTGACTGCTGAGGATAGACACAATACATAATTTTTTTAATGTTATTTTTTTGTTTATTTTTATTTTTTTTAACCATAAAGATGAGAGATGAATATATAATAATATGAGAACGGCATCAGAATACTCCTATAGCGAACTTGATGAGTTAAAAGTCTACCTAAACCTAGTTTTTTAATAAGGCCGTAAAAGTACAGGGCTTTTCGCATCAGGCTGTAAACTAACATTTGACTATAGTGTCATTTAAATTATACAATGATGTAGAAGATGATGTTATTACACAACATTTTTTTTTTTTTGCTTATAAAGAAGCAAACAAGTATTTGGTAATTGTAGCTTTTAGCTTTGTAAAATCCATCTCACAATGATTGCTGTTGTATCCAAATAGTATAGGTTGTAACTATTAAGGATCATAATACAATTTATTACGTACCTGTACATATTGCCGATTACGTTATCCAGACCAGAATATTACAGTGCTCTCACTGGCAAATCATGCACATTATCTACCAATGTAATGATTATAGTTAGAGGGCAATTATCCTTGTATTTAGCCATTTGATCCCTCAAAAGTACTTTACTATAATATGACACAATATTTTCCCTCACCAAGAGCAGTGTTATTGTTAAATTTTAACACTTTCGGTGTTATTACAAAAAAGTTAAATACGTATTGAATACTTGCTTTAAAAAGGTTTCGAATTAAATGCACCGCGCTCGCTCGAGGCAAGTTCGCGTTATCATTTTTCGCAAGTCTCACCCTAACGTAACCAAAGCGAGACAAAATAGCAAGATGGCGAACATTCAGCGACCGCGGTGCATTTATTTCGAATCCTTTTTAAAACAAGTACTCAATACGTATTTAACTTTTTTGCAATAACACCGTTTGAGTCCATACTGAACAGCACTGGGTTTAAATTCAAATTGAGATTCAGGAAACTTAATCTACAAATATTGTCTGCAGCTGTATACCTAATAAAGATTATTAGTGTAATTTACTTATATTTTTAAGAAATAAATGAAGATGATGATGAAATAGTACAAATGATAAAGGAATTATTAGACACTCGGATTCGTCCAACAGTACAAGAAGATGGCGGTGATGTGTTATTTGTGGATTTTAAAGATGGCGTTCTAAGGTTAAAGATGCAAGGATCCTGCTCTTCATGTCCAAGCTCTATTGTGACTTTAAAGAATGGGGTAAATATGGGTTACTGTTCTTAAAATTATTGTAATTTTAAATTTTTACTACCAGAACTTTTGCCATTTCATCATCATTTACCAGAGTTTTTTTTTTATATATAAATAGGCAGTGATAAAATAGTTAAGTATGTCTTCCTCTTTTGTATCACAACCGGTTTTCTTTTTTTTTTTGTTTAACGGCTATTGACGATCTTTAGTGTGATTTTTTTTTTAAGTTAGTATTTGAAATGAATACTTCTATAGGCGCGTTGAGCACTTTTTTGGGTGAACAGAAATCATGGAACTAGCGTCATCGTCACCGCACGCTTCCCTTGAGCTATTCTGCGTATATATCTACATAGATATACCTCCGTGCGTTATTAATATACATTATATATAATACTAGCTTCTGCCCGCGACTTCGTCCGCGTGAAATAGTTACTTTGGGCTAACGCTAATACGCAGCGGAAGCTCTCAAAAGGAAACAAAACCCGATTTTGAACATTCTTCACTGGTGCTCCGCTCCTATTGGTCTTATCGTGATGATATATTCTGTGTATATATGTACATAGATATACCTCCGTGCGTTATTAATATACATTATATATAATACTAGCTTCTGCCCGCGACTTCGTCCGCGTGAAATAGTTACTTTGGGCTAACGCTAATACGCAGCGGAAGTTCTCAAGAGGAAACAAAACCCGATTTTGAACATTCTTCACTGGTGCTCCGCTCCTATTGGTCTTATCGTGATGATATATTCTGTGTATATATGTACATAGATATACCTCCGTGCGTTATTAATATACATTATATATAATACTAGCTTCTGCCCGCGACTTCGTCCGCGTGAAATAGTTACTTTGGGCTAACGCTAATACGCAGCGGAAGTTCTCAAGAGCAAACAAAACCCGATTTTGAACATTCTTCACTGGTGCTCCGCTCCTATTGGTCTTATCGTGATGATATATTCTGTGTATATATGTACATAGATATACCTCCGTGCGTTATTAATATACATTATATATAATACTAGCTTCTGCCCGCGACTTCGTCTGCGTGAAATAGTTACTTTGGGCTAACGCTAATACGCAGCGGAAGCTCTCAAAAGGAAACAAAACCCGATTTTGAACATTCTTCACTGGTGCTCCGCTCCTATTGGTCTTATCGTGATGATATATTCTGTGTATATATGTACATAGATATACCTCCGTGCGTTATTAATATACATTATATATAATACTAGCTTCTGCCCGCGACTTCGTCCGCGTGAAATAGTTACTTTGGGCTAACGCTAATACGCAGCGGAAGTTCTCAAGAGGAAACAAAACCCGATTTTGAACATTCTTCACTGGTGCTCCGCTCCTATTGGTCTTATCGTGATGATATATTCTGTGTATATATGTACATAGATATACCTCCGTGCGTTATTAATATACATTATATATAATACTAGCTTCTGCCCGCGACTTCGTCCGCGTGAAATAGTTACTTTGGGCTAACGCTAATACGCAGCGGAAGTTCTCAAGAGGAAACAAAACCCGATTTTGAACATTCTTCACTGGTGCTCCGCTCCTATTGGTCTTATCGTGATGATATATTCTGTGTATATATGTACATAGATATTCCTCCGTGCGTTATTAATATACATTATATATAATATTAGCTTCTGCCCGCGACTTCGTCCGCGTGAAATAGTTACTTTGGGCTAACGCTAATACGCAGCGGAAGCTCTCAAAAGGAAACAAAACATTCGATTTTGAAACATTCTTCATTGGTGCTCCGCTCCTATTGGTCTTATCGTGATGATATATAGCCGTATGACTTATCTAACAATGAAAGAATTTTCAAAATTGGTTTAGTAGATCCAGACATTACCCCCTACAACCTCACAAACTCATACGGTGTTATTACAAAAAAGTTAAATACGTATTAAGTATTTCCTTTAAAAAGGTTTCGAATTAAATGCACCGCACTCGCCCGAGGCAAGTTCGCGTTATCCTTTTTCGCAAGTCTAACCCTAACGTAACCAAAGCGAGACAAAAGAGCAAGATGGCGAACATTCAGCGACCGCGGTGCATTTAATTCGAAACTTTTTTAAAGTGAGTATTCAATACGTATTTAACTTTTTTGTAATAACACCGACAAAGTTTACGCCTTTATAATATTAGTATAGATTTCAATTTACAAATTATGACATTTAAATAATTAATTATATTAAAATATATAAATACTTATATTAAAATGATTAATATCAATAATTAATTTTTATAATTCAAAACCGAGCACAGTTATTCTATTATATTGAGTTATCACTTCGGCGGTCCTTATGACTGTCCCGATTTTTTCTTAATTTGACATGTGAAAATTTAATGAATTATAGTCGAATTTTGACCACTTTACGGTCACTAGGCTATGAGAAATCAGTTTAGTACTTTTTCTCCTCTATTCTTCAACATTTTTTTATTTTATTTTAGTTTTATTTGCTAATTGTCGCCGAGCTTTAAGATTATATTGTAAAAAAAGCAAAACAGTTGTTTTTTTTTGGTTTGGTTGGTTTTTTCATATATATACTTCACTCTTTTTAAATTTATAAAAATTGTACAATAAATACTCTATAAATAATACTCGTATGAGTATATGTGATGAAAAAAGTTTGTAACTTCATTATAGTCAAATTTTTCATTCTTTTAACTCTATTATTGTCGATATTACAGGTACAAAATATGATGCAGTTCTATATTCCGGAAGTTGTATCTGTCGAACAAATTGACGACGAAGGCGAGAAATTGAGTGAGAAGTTATTTAAGGAATTTGAGAATATTAAATCCAAAGAGAAGAAGGAATAAAGTTCAATAGTTATTTCGTGTATTATTATGTAGATAACAAATGTAAATTTTACTAATTGTTGATATTGTTTCTGATTAATTTATAATTTTTTTGGTTAATAAAAAAGCTAAGAAAATGAATTCATTATATATTAATTAATCGCATTAATCTTTATAATTAATGTAAAATTATTGGTTTATAAACCAATTGTTTATTTCTAATGCAAGTTCAGGTAGGTGATTTTTCTAAATAAAAAAGGTCTTTCTGTACTACTGATTTTATAAATTAGGATGTGAATTTGTTACGCATTCACGCGTTAACTACCTATTCAACTGATTAATAAATGTACTGTTCCCGGAGGATAGATCAAGTCTACAATAATGCAACCGAAGCCGCTAGCAAAAGCTAGTGTCCTATATTCAAAGTACTTTTACTTCATGTGATACGTTGATGGCGTTTTCTTGATTAGCGTTCTGTTCGTAACTGTTTTTTTTATGTGATAACGTCTTATAAATCTATGAACGCCGGCTGCAAGCGCGATGAAGCATGGCTCATTGTCACGTTCCGCCTGAACCGAGTGTGCAAGTGAGAGCGCGGAACAAGTGTTCGAGAGACGCGATCGGCCTAAGCGTTCTGCTTGTGATGCAAGTTATTAATCTGTATAATTTAAGTAATATTTGAATTAACGAGTGCAAATAAATGTACTTTATTAACAAAAAAAATGTAATTTTCAATTAACTTCTTTGTATTATACAAAATAATGATAATTCAGTGATAACAATTCAATTCATAAAAGTATGCAATTTTTCATCAATGTTTTCTTATGACGTCACATAAAGTTATCGCCCGTAAACCGACATTACAGACAACCAATTTTTTTTAACGTGAGGTAAAATCCTACATTTGGCACTCGGAGGCTAGGGGGAGTGTGAGTAATGTCGACCGCCCCACTGCTAAAAGCAGTGAAGCGGTGCCCCAAGACGATTCTTATCGACTAAAAACCACGACCACGACTATGGGACTTGCACGGCTGAACGTTAGTAAGCTCCACGATACTCCCGACAGCAGGCGACCCTTGCCACACCTGACTGCTGAACCCGTGTAATGGAAGGTCTAGGCCTTTTTCCCCCTGGGTTCAGCCAGGTAGTGGAGAGGAAGTCCCTTCCACCGCCTCCCACCATTGATTTTTTATCGCGGTTTACAACTCATCCATCTCAGTCTCTCTAAAAACCTATCTCCCTCCTAAGCTAAGCTTTTCCTCTTCCCTTTTCTTCCATTCGGTCCTTTTTTTTCTCGAACTGATTACGCTAGTGGCTTAGCAAGGCCTTAACAGCTTCACCGGACTACTCTTCTTCCCCTTTGTATTCGGTCCGATGTCTAGAATAGAAATACACTCGGGACACGCAATATATACCGTTCTACAACGGATGGTGTAAAACTCTCGTAGGGTGACGTCACTCGAACGATTCGGCAAAGTTCGAGACGGACTTTTTTATAGACATCTTTAGAACCCCTTTGCTTTTGTTCCCACGGCCCATGGACCCAATACATGGTCAGTGTTGTCTATTTGAAAAAAAATGCAAACTATATCAAATGTGTTCTTTTCAAACCATAAGAAAATATCGTGCCTTCATTATTTGAAATTTATATGAATTGATATAGTATGTATATGATAGTAATATTTAATGTTGATTTTTAACGAAGTCGGTGTGTTTTCAAATGAACTAAATTTTTCTTTATATTATATCGACGCCTATTACACTAAGACCTGCTGGGTATGATGCATAGATTAGTATCTACTGAACAATCCGCGTCAATCTTTTTGACAGCTCTGAATATAGATTTGCAGATTAAAAATTTAGATATAAATATGTATTATGGTACAGCATAACATCGAAACAATTACTTACATATAAACAAATTCCGATTTTAGATTTCTATAACATTCTTTTAATTTTTTTGTATTAAACTTTTGACTGTATTATGTTTGAGCTTAAGACTTAAGCATAAGGCCGAACTTAAAGTTGTAATCAGAGCGGCAAAAAGTTTGACGAGAACTTACCTAATATCTATTACCTACCACTTTATAAGGATGTCCTAATATCTAAACCCACTCTGTTTTTGAACTAATATTCAAATACTTCTGAAGAACTGTTAATTTAAACAGAATTACAAGTAAATAAAAAATAAATAAATGCCAGTTTAAAGTATGTATTAAAATTTATTCGGACTTAACAATCTAAACATAGGTAGTATTAGTGTTCTGTACTAAGCTACGAGTTATTCTTAGAAATATTACAATAGTGGATTTTTATATTACACTTATATAGGATTAAAGTCTAATTTGTGCATTTTTGAGATGCACAATTAATGAGAATCAAGATTTTTAGCCTAGTTACCTAAAATTTAAAGAAATGACGTAACAATATTTGTATTAAGCACTAAATAGTATTCTTATAAATAACTATGAATATCATGAAACTATACAGTGGCAGTGTTCCATTTTAAATTCTTAATATAGGTAATAATAGTTGAAAGCGAAATGATATTATTGAAACTATACTAAAGCATATAGCATCCATCGTTAAAAATAACGTAATGTATCACTTTCGAGAGAGTTTGAACTAAATAAAAAAACTACAAATACTTTGCCTATAATTTCCATAAGTAGAAGTTCGGTAAGCCGATCTTCAAAGAAGACGTGACAAAAAATATATTGTAGAACTTTCGACTTGTGGTTTTGACATAGAAAAGATTTTGCAGATAAAATTTTCATTTTCACTTGCAGAGGTGACATAAAGAAAATTTATTACAGAAGTTATGACATTAGGAATACTTTCTTCTTAGGAAGTTTATAGGTACATATTGACGACAACATTCTAAGTCGGCAAATTACTAATTTCTTCATCGATACATAGAAGCTCGCAGAGTTGTAGAATTAATACAATCAAATATTTACATGTTCGGGATTTAATTGTTATATTGATATATCTATATTTTAATTATATGTGAAAAATATGTCATTTATTTGTAGAGAAATATTGATTGATTTGGTTTATTAATGATTTATATTTTGAGTTCTAGAAGTATTGAAGTTTAAAGAGAAGGGAATCAGAATTTCTTGGGACGATGTAGAGATTTTCAACATATCGGGGTTCGAGTTTATTTTTTTTATTTATATTTATATTAACTTTATTATTTCTGTTAATTGGTGTTGTACACATTTTGTGTATTCTGCAGTAGTTCTCTAAGAAATGATTTAGCCTCTGCGTTGTAAGTCGAGAACAATTTCCTCTGAACCAATCCATATGTATGATAAAAGAAAGTGAATACATTATAGCCTTATTTACATTTTGCTTTGTAAAACTCATCGTGTTTCGAATCGGAAATTTACATTGTATGGAATATTCCGCACGTCACGTTAGCGAATTTACTTATAATTTACCATTACGTATATATGTACCTACAAACAATATAAGGGTGTTTATAGCATGGTTACCCTTGTACCTTAGTTATTAATTCATCTGTATCAAAGTCGGATTATGGCTTACATCTACAAACACAACACGAAGGAAATAGGAACCAATCCATAAATATCCCGGCACAATCGTCTGACGGATCATAGGCGAGTAGCCGATGCCATTTGTATTTCTGTTCGCAGCCGCAGTCTCTGTTACACCGATTCGTCGTTGTTTTACTGAAATAAAATTACGTACAATTACGAATAATTTATTTATTGAAAAATGTTATTCACGATGTGAATAAATTATGTTCTGTGCTTTCTAAATGGACTCTGTTTACGTAACGTTGATGCCGTAAGCGACCTCGTTTCATAAGTGCTTGCTAGTTGTAAGTTTTTAGATAAGCTTGTGCTCTTCTGTTTTATACTTTGTACTCTACTGCAGTAAAAAGACGCTAAAGTCTTATGCCAAAATCTCATTTGACCTTATTGACGATGCGGTCTAAGAAGATAAACATGCTATTTGTTGAAGCGATGGTAGCTTAGTTGACAGCGTGTTCGAACATTGCGTCGGTCGACGTAGGTCTAAATGCTTGCAAGTAAGTCTGAGGTTTCGGTGAATGGTATGGTTTTATCTAAGCCCGCCGGGCTAGCCACGACATGAGGAGTTGGAATTCTTTCGCCAGGCGTCTGTTCGTGTGTATCCCTATATTTAAATGTCACTTCTCTTCTAGGTTTTAGTGTGTTTACCATCTAAGATTAGATCATCGTTTAACATGAAATAAGATTGTGGTCAAAACGTAAAGTAAAAGTAGAGAGAGCTGGTGCTTAAGTGCAGCTGTCAGAACACTTATATATACTTGGTGACCAATTTCCCATTTGAGGATGGTTACTAGGCGAGGGGAACTTAAAAAAAGCAAAGGGCTTACGTCACAGAAATAGGATGCTTACTTAATGTGTTAGCAGTAAATACTATAAATGTTACTACAAATATAAGACATGATATCACATATTATACAAGATCATTTGTTAATTGCGATGTTATTAATTCACATTTAAATAGATGAGATACCTGCATGTCTCCTGGTGTATAGCTTGTTCAAAATGCATAGTATTTACTATGGCTCGCAGCTTCCGTGCAGAGTTCAAGGCCCAGTAGGGTGTCATTATCTCCGTCTTGCTCTCGCATGCGTCTAGTCTGCAATTTGATTTATGTTTATCGTAAAAAAAAACAGGTGTACACGGATACATTTTTATTTTACCGTAAAATATTGAGAATTAGCGGGCCCGGTGGATGTTACTCCGCCCTGATAACAAAAAAATCTTGACAAATTATATACATAACTGATCCTCAAGAATAACTTTATATACTTCTGAAAACTTCATGAAAATACGTTCAGTAATTTTTGAGTTTATCGCGAACAGACAGACAGACGTGACAGAGGACTTTAATTTATAACACGTAGTGATATTAAGACTAATATTAATTTGTTAATAATTTTATATTCTGCATACACTATGTTTAGGAGTTAAAGTTCTCTAAATCGGTTTTCTTTATCTCTTATATTTTCAAAAAATGGATTTTAAGATCTTTAAAATCCAACGTTGCTTACGCGATCACCGTGAAAATTAGCACATCGAAGTGTTTTATTGCGGAGAACATTTTTCCCACTCTACTATAAGTCACCACTAGGTGGCGCGGAATTATACTTTATTGTTAATTTAAAGCGGACTAAATCGTGCGCAGTTGCTAGTTCAGTACATTTGAAAATCATCAAATTTGTAAAAGCCCGAAATTCACAGAACTAAAACTTTTACCTTCCAGTACTGTTAACAGCTTGTGCGTCAGGTAGAGGTGTTTTAGTTGCCTGCCTCGCGTGACGGAAGTAAGAATCGCCTGACGCGTCATGCATGTCCGGTACACCCGGAGCTCTCTTCACTCTACTCCCGGGAGGCGTTGAAAACGATCCGTACATTCTCTTTATCAGCGCCTTGTTCTCATCTATGAATGTTTCGATTTGTTCTCTGAAAATTATCATTGTTTTTTTAATAAACTTATGATATTTTTATACCATTTACCACAGTAAGGTTTGTAGTTGATAAATCACAGCGATATGACGAAGCGTTAAACTGCTTTAAAATGGTTATATGATGTAGTTTTATATATTTATTAAATTTTCTCCGTTGTTACATCTTGGACAATTCCATTTTCAATTAATTCACATGATGGCATGATAGCTAAGAGGTGGCATGTTCGGATACCGTGCACGTTCGAAACAGTGGTGTAATTGAAGAGCCTGCTTTCACGCAGGTTTCGAAAAGCGATTTATTGTTACATTTTTATTCACACCCGCCTTTATCCTTTAGATTTGAGGGTGCCTATGATTTTGGCGCGCTCCCTTGCAATATGTAAGTTTTATTTACGTCACTGCTTCGAACCTTAACAATAGACTAGGGTTTTCGGTAAAATGGAAGCTGCCTGGTTGTCTACCGGCGTGTTTGTTGCTCTTGAAAGCTAATCCCCCTTCAAACTTAGCGTGCTACCATTTTAGACAAAATCATCAGTTAACATCAATTAGGTGTTACTCTCCGTTAAATGTATAAAGAACTTATACAGCGGGGACAAAAACAATGTAGCCAGCTAAGGTCGGTTCCGTATAGCGTTATCTTTCTCTATCGCATTCATTGCGCTGTGCGACAGAGATAACGCTTTACAAAATCGAAGCAAGCCGATCTTAGCCAAACATCTCTCTCTTCACCCCGATGTATCAAATCAAACGCTGGTACTGTAGTACCGTAGTAGTGAACTTTTTTTTAATACTTGGTAGATTTTAACCGTTGACCACAATCTTCTTATGTTAAATGATAATGTATGTGGTCTAAGATGGCAAACACGCTAAAACTAGAGGTGAACTGGCTCTCAAGGGCAGCTGCCAGAACACACCAACAGGTGCTAGGCGACAGATTTTCAACTTGAGGCTTAGAGCTATCCAGGCGGACTTATAAAAAGCCCTACCACAATTCAACTCTGTTTCATTTATGATACAGGACCATAATGCATCTTGAAGTTAACAGACGTTATATTGTTTTAAAGTAGTGCGCCGCGTATGATGTTTACCAAAGCAAACAGTAATCAATAGACTATCCTTTATATTACTTTATGGTCACATTAAGTCGTTTTCTTTCCCCGGAAGCTGAATCTCATTATAATATTACACTATAATAAGTCGAACAGCCTATTACCGATCGCCGTCCGAACGCATTTATTCTGAGAATTCATTGCTACGAGATAATTTAAATTCTTACTAAATTGATTTTTTACTGGTTCTGTTCCCGTAAAACGTGTACCTAAAGAAAATAATTGTCGAAGTTTCCAAGTAAAAGGTGGTTCACATTTATGTTGAGATAAATTTCCAATAACAGTATTACATGTACAATTTTATGGGTTAAATCCCTATAAAAGTAGGTGTTATTCAAGTGTCTAGTAAAATTCTGAGTTGAAAATATTTTTAAAGAGCTTATTATGGTCACGATTCAATCATAAGTAGTTGGACTCTCCGTTTATAAGCAAGTAATGCCTACCATATAGTATATACTATACTTGTATACTTTATATCAATCTTATATACTAGACTAGCGGGCCCGGCAGACGTTGTCCCACCCTGATTATAAAAAAAATCCTTGACAAATGATATACCGAATCCTTCCTCGTGAGTCACTTTATCCACTGGTGAAAACCGCCAGAAGATCCGTTCAGTAGTTTTTGAGTTTATCGCTAACAGACAGACAGACAGATGTGCAGGTCGGCATGATAGCGACGACTGCCGTAGTTATGTAACATCGACAGTCGCCGTTACTTATGGAGTGTACTGTACTTTCCATCAGGTACCGTAAAGTCAATTTGCCGAACTAGTTTAAAAAAATATATATACAGACAGACGCGGTAGGGGACTTTGTTTTATACTATGTAATGATAATTAAGTATTCTTAAACTTCAAAACGTTGAGTTGAAAGCTCTAGTTAAGCGAAGTATAAAAAAATCGCGATTAAGATCATGCCATGCTATTGATTTTAGGGTCGAGGGCATAGAGTAACGAACCTGCGAGTAGTCAAAGTTGTAAATGTAAGCTGTTTCATAATTCTATGGTCGAGGGACTGAACAGATGGTTTCTATATTGGAATTCCGTAAAAATGGCAGTATTTTGGTCGAGGCTTTAAAATCGTCTATCCAAGGGGTTTTTATTATCTAAGTGG
Source organism: Antheraea yamamai (assembly GCA_036509395.1). Taxonomy (NCBI): domain Eukaryota; kingdom Metazoa; phylum Arthropoda; class Insecta; order Lepidoptera; family Saturniidae; genus Antheraea; species Antheraea yamamai. The sequence goes on from AP028426.1 coordinate 6,757,026, forward strand.
TAATTTGGTAATTAAAATACTATCTATTAAGTTATGATACATGTATAGTATGAGAGTATAACAATTTTTTCACCATATGTATGATGTTTGGAATTTATAGATGCGAGCGTCCGCTCCTTATTAACCCGCGAATATTTATCCTAACTTAATTACACACAAAATGCACACATCCTACTTGTTTTATACAAAAATGTACTTACAGTGGGTATGAATTTCCAGCGGTGGGACAATACAACTGATAGTTTCGCTTCACGCACGGAACGCCTCTGATTATTTGGCCTTGCAGTTCGTAGCCCAACGCCAGGGACAATGCAGTCCATAGGATCTGAAAAATGAAAATATATTTAATGTAATATTTGTTACATTCATTTTAAGCATTACACTACACTTCTTGTAAGATTTGTACAATCTATACTACATATAATAAGAATTAAAATCTAACGTGTCTGTACTTTTTCGAATTTCGTGAAAATTCGTGAAATTTTTTGCGGGTGTCTAGGAATAAGTAATAGAATATACATTTCAATCATTTTTAGAAATGTATCTCTGTTTGTATGAACACGCACCACTACTAAAGTTCTGGGTTCACAATAAATGCTCAGCAAGAAAAACGTAAAACATATTCTCGGGAGTAACTTAGTGTTTGTTTCATTAAAATCGGTCCACTCTATCAAAAGTTATTGTAGTTTTAATGGCGACGCGGCGTAAGTGCGAGAGAAAAGTAGACAAGTAAATGGACTTAATACATTCAGATGACTTTATTAATCACTATTTTTTACATTAGCTTCCACGCAGATGAAGTCGCGGGCACAGCTAGTAATATTATAAAGCTAAAGAGATTTTTGCTTGAACGCGCAAATCTCAGGAACTACTTACTTGTCCGATTTGAAAAATTCTTTCAGTGTTAGATAGCTCATTTATCGATAAAGGCTGACTATATATCATTCACGCTAAGACCAATAGGAACGGAACACCAATGAAGAATGTTTCAAAATCGGGATAAACGTATATATTATTAAAAAAAAAATCATCTACGTAAACGAAGTCGCAAGTTAAAGTCAGCGTTAGCCCAAAGTAATTACTCCACGCAGACGAAGTCGCGGGCAGAAGCTAGTGAAGTAATATTAATATTGCTATCATCCTAACTAATATTAGAAATGATAATGTGAGTTTGTTTGTTACGCTTTCACGCCTTAACTACTCAACCGATCATAATAAAAAATTGTATATATGCGCATATATACGTCGTAAAGTGTACATTTAATTCATAAAGAATACTGTTCCCGGTGAATAGATTAAATTGACATTAATGCGAGCGAAGACGAGGGCGAAGGCTAGCATACTACATATACCTAACATATATTATTAACATCCTGTATAATACGCATGTCTCATTACTAAGATAAAAGCTCAATACCGTGTAGTTCTCTATTAAAGTATCCAGATATCTATATTTATGTTTTACTTTCCCCTGAAAATTATACTTTACTTACGTACTTAGTGGTGGGTAATTTATATGCTTCTATTATTATTTAAATTTGGATTACATTTTATAGGTAAATAATTTTTTTTTATTGTTTTTAAACATGTTAGTTCTATTAATTTAAGATAATAGAATGCGCAGGAAAATATTATAATATTCATTCTCACATTTACACACATTACATAAGTAGTATTTGTTTTTAGTGGGATAATGGCATTTTTTTTTTCTCTTTTACATACTTTGTATATTATAAGTAGTTGTGTTTGTTGGTAGTATTTATTTTATTTTAAAATTAGATACCAATGTTTCTTTTTTCACTTAAGAGTTATGTAATTCATTCGATTATTGATATTTTTCTAAATATACAATGGTTTGGGTTAGCCATGTAATAGTAAAAAAATAAGTATTTATATACAGAAATCATTGTTGGCGAAACTAACATTTTATTTTTACTTTTTTACTCCTAAATGTATAGCTGTAGATTTCTTTGGAATAAATAAATAAATAAAAAATTAAAAAAATACCTATTACATACTTACAAAACATGTCACTGGCATGCGTCAATCACGTCTTGCCAATACGGATGGAAAAAATATAATATAATGACTACAACATAAATATACATAATTCAATTAGGATAAACGAAAACCGGATACTCAACAGCGTTACCGGGAGTAGAAATATATTTAAAAATGAAGACTATTTATAAAAAAAATACGTTTCTACTATAGATAATGGAAAGGTTGTATACCTTTCAAACCTATAAATTATTAGCTACATGTAAAATTGAAGTTCCTTTTACTTATCTTAACTAATAGTGATTCAGTTTCTACTGGCGAATAGACGACTTTCAGAGAGTTATGTAAACTAAATATTAAAAATAAATCCGTAGGTTGTAAGCAGTAATGAGAAATTTTAGCACAGGTAATTCAAAATCGGTAAAACTACTATACGGGCTAAGAAATAATAACAAACTTAAAATTAAAAAAAACAGCCAACAAATAATGCAGATAAAACATGAAGATAAGCGAGGTCGCGTGTACCAGCTAGCTATATAAAGTACATTCCTGTGAAGCGTCGTTGTGTCAATTTACTTGTCTTTTTATAAATTTAAAATTGAAAGTATTTGGAACCAAAACAACCTCGTTTGGTTGTATCTAAGTATTTGCATAAAACTCAAGTGCAACTATTTATTCAAAAAAGTTCAAAGTTATCTTTCATATAAATTCGTCTACCTTTATATTGTACCTTTCTTTCTATTTCATTCGAAAAGCGTACATTTTTTTTTGTAGATGGACTAGTTTTAATTTATTTTCGATGTTCCTAATGTAATATAAGCTTCAGTCTAAAAAAAGATTTCCATACGAGTCGTATAGATTCATAGGTGGCTATCTACACTTCAACTCATTTTTGGCAAAGTGGAAAAAAGTTTCTTTTCTAAAGTATAGCAGTGATGATTAATGTGTAAACTGTATTTTAATTTATAGATTAACATAAATAAAAGATTATACATCAATAGATCGTTTTTTATTCAATATTTTGCTATCTCGCCACATAAAAATCTTATTTTTCCCAAAAAATATAGATATAGATAGATATAGCCGTCTATATACGACTCATATGTTTACGTATGGTTTTTTTATAACATTATAGATTATAGGTAGATATACTTTTTTAATTATTATTTTATTACTTCCCATACTTAGTCTAATTACTTCACTAGTACCTAGTTAATAATAAGGTTAATTATACAATATTATAAAATACTATACTAGCTAGTAGGGGACTTTATTTTATACTATGTAATGATGTGTTCAGAGTTGATTATTAATACAAGAATGTATCAATTTGTTAAATGTTGTATAAACTTAAAATAATCTAAGTATATAATAGCACATAAAACACTGTTACCCATAATGCTAAATGATTTAATATTTAAAATTCGCTAAATCCACTCACATTTAAACACAACAAATCCATGTCCGCTACCGGATTGCTTAATTAACACGTCCTGCTTGTATAAAATGCGCTAATTAACTGGATGGATTCAAAACAAAAACCAATTGACTACCGAAAATATAGCAAAAAAACAAAGCTGACCGTAGCTCGCACCGGCGCACAATGGCACGATATTCTCGAGATATATGCGATGATATGAGTCTCCGGATTTACTAGTATATAAGTTCATTTTAATATTTAATTTTACAGCACAATAAACCTTAGGCCTCACGCATAAAGCAAAAAAAAAAATGTGTAAAATCTTGGAACTACTGCGCCTTGTGCATATAATGTGACTAATGTAAAATAGTCATTGTGATTCAAAATAGCGAACGCTACAAAACGTATACTCGCTCAGAATAATGTTTTTTTTTTTCAATGAAATATATTCACTTCATCATAACTTTTAATTATAACACTACAGCGTAGATTAATGCAGAGACTTTAAAGTGATTTATGTTCCGTTGTGCAATATAAAATGGAAAACTGGATCGCATCATTAATTTGGCAAGCGATCGTTATTTAGCAATTCAAAGCTATCCCGCTTATTTTTTGACAAAACTATGTCAATAACCTTGCATGGAACGAAATAAATTTGCATATTTTTGTGAGTTAAAAAAACATAGAGCGATGCTAGGCGCCACATCGCGCCGTGTTCCGAAAACACGGCCTCATATTACAAATTGATACTTGATATAATTTCTACCGAATGTTAAAGTTTGACGATACCGCTTTAAAACTAATTGTCAGAAGGTTTACTACGGTTGTAAGAGAGTTATTTAATTTTTATATTCTCTTATAGCCTTCGAAATTCCCAGGTTAGCCTGTTTAACTGATTGTTAATGATCGTTTTGAGGTCGTACATTAAAAAAATCGACTAATTAGTTTTTTTTAATGTTCAAACGTATTTTAGATTACAAAATTTATCTGTACATAAATTAAATGATGTTATTCGGATTGTAAATTGCCTTCGCTTTTCGTGAAGCATATAAATTAAGCACGGTTCAACCGTAGGCAATGGTGGGTGACTTATCTTTAGAATTGACATGTTTCCTTTGTATTTTTTTGTGCTGTTATTTTATATCACGCTCACAGATTATACAACAATAGGTTTATAATCTGTGATTAAAATGAGGTGAATGTACTTCACAGTATTTCCGTTTTTAATCTTAGTCTTGACACATGTTTCTTCTTCAAAGCGCTATATGGAAATTAATAGTAGTTGGTGTTGATTTTTTTATTATTCTTAAATATTTCACACCTATAATAATTTTCTTTAATACCTAGCTGTGCCCGCGACGTCGTCTATGTAGAAGTTTATGTAAAAACAGTGATCAATAAAATCATCTGAATGTATTAAGTGCATTTACTTGTCTACTTTTCTCTCGTACTTACGCCGCGTCGTCATTAAAACTACAATAACTTTTGATAGAGTGGACCGATTTTAATGAAACAAACACTAAGTTACTCCCGAGGATATGCTTTATTATTTTCTTGACGTTTTATGGTGAAAACCCGTACTTTAGCACTGATGCGTGTTCTTAGAAACAGACAGACAGACATTTCTAAAAATGATTGAAATGTATTCTATTACTTATTCCTAGACACCAGCAACAATTCTTTACAAGTAAATCGAAAATGTACAGACACATTTACATTCTTATTACATGTATAGATATAACTGGCATCTTCATCTTCGTTCTCATGTAAATGATTTCATTATAGATTTAATTCTAATTGTAATGTTGTCACTATTAATTAACACCATAAACGTTTTACCTACATGAAGTTATCTATTAAATTTGAATTATTTTTCAATTATTACTGCTTAACACGTAAGTGAAGTCACACTTATATGTACTGATTATTCTGAAAAGTCCTTTATCAGTAGATTACTGGTAAGTAAAAGACTACTTAGAAATGTTTCATTCATTTCGGGGATAAGATCAGACGAAAACTGACACTTTAAATTTATTACTATCTATATCAATAAAAATCAATTGCTGAATTTATTTAAGCGCGTGACTCCAGAACGACTGCGTCTATCTGATTAATTCTTTTTGTTGTTGTATAATAATTGTCACGGCAAGATTTATATGAAAAATGTTCGAAAAATCTTAGCGAAAAGTAAAATATTTAGGTTTTAAAAATCCATATAAAAATTATACGAGCGAGTAAGACAGAAGATTGTAACAGAATGGACAGATAAACATTCAGTTGCCGTTTTATTTCATTACATAGTGGTAAAGGGCAGATTTGGTCTCAAGTTCTTAGTTAATACACCCGGCGGACGTCGGAGTTGGCAGCTAGTCTATAGATAGTCTATAGTCAATAGATGATCGGCATACTTAAAACGTTCCGTGCCACGTGTACCATAGGTGGTACACGTTAAACTTGATATTCAGGTCATGTGTACCACCGGTGGTACACGCTAAACTTGATTTTTAGGCCATGAGTACCACCGGTGGTACACGGTTTGATAACTATTGAAAGCGAAAGAATTACTTATTTCATGTTATGTATGATGTTGTAACTTAATATTGTATTATTATACGTGATCTAGTCCAATGAAGCCACGAAGGCGCGTAGTCATTTCGAAAAAAAAATGAGAATACATTTATTTCTGGTCAAAATATTAAATGGCTTCAAGGATATGGCATACAAAAATGGCTTAACACGGAACGTGTTAACTCAGAATGAAAGTATTGCATCTCTTTGATCCCATAAATTCTAGTTCAAAGTTGTGCAACAGATCAAATAAATCTTCGCGTGCAGTAAATAATTTAAATATATAATTCTATTCGTGCTCTCTTTTTTTTCGCAACACGAGAATGATATACGAAATGTCAATAAACCTCGTGTTGTCTTGTAATATACATTAGCATGCATATAAACAAACATAATCAATTCACACATTCTGTGTTCCACACTTAGCGACCACAAATTTTCATATATATTTGAAAGGTTTTTAAGAATTTTAAGTCTAGAAATTAGATAAGTCAAAAAGTTTTAAAGAGGATTACATGAGTCATCTCCGTCTATAGGTAATCACGAATTCTTAAAAATATGTATGTTTTAATATTTAAAATGGATATCGAATCCAGTTTCGTTCAACACAAAATACGTAAATGAATGTGTATTAAAATATTTAATCACAGTTCTCGTTAATTCCAAGTAATAACTTATGACAACTAATAGATACACAATTACAAGGAACACTTGACGATTTCTTCAATCCAGTTATTTTATTGGTAATTGGTTATTTCGAATGCAGTAGGCGCCGTCGCGGAGCTCGCAATATCATACCTTTTATAGGAACGATGCGTCGATTCAATTCACGTAAATTCTAAAACGTGACACTTGTCGTGACTCAGAAACAGTTCGTTTACTTTAAAACCTCAAAAATAAATGTGCTGAATTATGTATAACGTTTGGTATGGCTTTGTTCTTTACATGAGATTATCTACATTGGTTATTTGGTGACTAATCACGGATTAAATACTTACTTATTTTTTAACTTATTAATACTAACATAAGTAAATAAGTAAACAGAAACAGACTGGATTAGACAAACTGGATCTTTGAGTAAAAGTGCTTTAGCTTGACCCATTGAATTTGTAAGTAGATTTAATAGTTTTTCTTTCGTTAAATTTACCAAGTATGTTAGATAGATTTCATCCTTGTGATTGACCCTAACGATCGATGCAATAAAATTACAGGGTGTAATTTATAAAGATTTTAGTCGGTTCGATTCCCGAGTGAAGCAAGAAAATTTTCAAAAATCTTTGAATGCGGTTTTATTTCTCTTCAAAAATAAAGGAATGTTTCTTTGGGGTAAAATTTGCTATCTCTATTATTTAGAGTAGGTATTTTCCCTCCGGGTGGCATTAAAAAATTCCACCCGTTATAACATAGATACAACTTATCCCTACAAAGTCCTTCGCCGCATTTGTCCGTGTGTCTGTCCGCGATAAACTATTGAACGGATTTTCATGCGCTTTTCATAAATAGATGGAGTGATTCACGAGGAAGGTTTAGGTATATAATTTGTCGAGACTGTTTGTAAATTGGTTGAAATAGAACGATAATTCTTGGAAGTGTCGGAAAAAGTCATGCCGCCTGGGAGCTTTCGTCGACAGCGCTGCCTAATCACTTTAAGATATAACAAAACAATTGAACGACGCAGATGAAGTCGCGGGTTTCAGCTAGAAGATAAATAAATGCCAGTTTTAGATTACTATAATTATATTTTAACTTTGTTTTGTACTTATACTCTTGGCTGTATTTTACCCTAACTTAAGGCTATATTCAGAGCGGCCAAAACGATTGACGAGAACTATATCAATAATTATAAATTTGGTAAAAGTGAGTTAAAGAAATTTTTTTCCTTAATTAAAGGTGCGTGAATAAGTAGAGGAATCTGTAATTTGTAATATCTAAATGACAGGTCATCTAATAAACACAAAAAGCTTCTTAACATATTTGAGTCTTTACGAAATTTTGTAATTACTCTTCTTGTGGCATATAAAAGACTGAACTGTGAAATCCTAATCATCATCATGAACCTGTAGAGACCCACTGCAGTGCCATAGGCCTCTTTCTGAAGCAAGGTATGGACATAAACACCACGCCAGCCCACAACGTATTTGCGATTTCAAACTGTGAGAAATCCATAGTTGTATATTTTCCCACATACAGTGGTACTACAAAAATATTTTTTGATTTCAGGTTTCCTCGTGATGTTTTCCTTCACCGTCAGCTAGTGTTAACAATTTAAATTAATAAATGTACGCGAATTCGGAAAAAATCGTTGATATATGCCGGGGACATCGAATTGATATTCCACCGGTCAAACCACTAGGCCACCACGACTCCCTAATTCTAATATTTTAAACAAATATATAACATGGACTTCGTCACAAGAAACCTGTGATTTGTTTTTAGAGATTTTAAGACTATTGTTCTTTTTAATTTAAATAATTATATCTTCATTAAAAGTCTAATCACATTGCAATAGTCCACATCGATGGGTTCGAAGAAATATTTCCAGATTATTCCATATATATGACCATATATGTGACGGGCATATATGACCTGCATGTCAACTCTGAATAATATCCATACGTACGTATTAAATATTAAAAGCCTTTAGCGTTATTGGCGCGTTTACCTTAACAATCGGGGTGAATGTTCTCCAAGACTATAGGATCTTAAATTATGGCAACACTGTAGTGGATCACATAAATCGATCACGTTTCTTGTTTTATCGTCTAGCCCACGCGTGTGACTCAGGTTAACTCGGACGTTTCCTGCGGGCCTACGTTGTCGCAATAGTAATATCATGTAGATAATTATCGGAAATGTAATGCGATTGTATTAGACGTCACAGTATAATATATTAGATCGGTTAATTTATCAATTATTTATGATTTGTTATTCAAGCGTGTCTATGGAGTATAATAATATATGTAGACGCCATATTCGTTCTATCGATAACGAATTATTGCGTGTTTCGGCTTGTTTTCCAAAACTGAGTTAGTTTAAGTTCTAAATAGAAACACATTTATTTATTTGTGATTTCAGAGTATTTTTATACAATTTTATTTCTATTAAATGTAATAACTTCTCGCGCATACCTAAACATTATAAGCAATATGTCATACATATGAAATGGTCTTTTCCTATGAAATTGCCGTTCTGCAGTACTGGCCATTTCAAATCAAAATATTTTTTGTTTGGCTAAGAATTCTAATTTCAAATTAATTTTATTTTAAAAACATGGAATTCTTTTTCCAAAAGTAGTCATTTGTTTATTGATTAGTGTTACATTTTCATGGCATTTCAATCTTTTTTGTCATCATGGATACGTTAAAAATTCGAGTAATTATGGAATATGAGTACCGTCGTGGCAGCAACGCGGCACAAGCGGCAGGCAACATCAACGACGTTTACGGAGCTAACACTACAAACCAACGCACCACCTGTTATTGGTTTGCTCGCTTCCGTTCTGGGAATTTCGACCTGAAAAATGAACCTTTCAAAGTCCGAAGACTTTGGTCGGCAATGACGAATTAAAAGCGATTGTAGAAGCTGATGATACACAATCTACGGCTGAATTGGCAACAGCTTTCGACGTTAGCTTCAAAACAATATTGGTCCATTTGCGACAAATTTGCAAGGTAAAAAAGCTTGACAAATGAGTGCCCCACGAACTCAATGATCGCCAGCGCGTAGTACGCGTCAAGACGTGCCTGCACTGCTCAACAGACACACAAATGAAAGAATTTTGAACCGCATTGTTACCTGCGATGAAAAATGGATTCTGTTTGATAACCGCAAGTGCTCAGCAAGTTGGTTGGATCCTGGTTCAGCACCTAAACAATGCCCTAAACGAAAACTTACCCCTAGAAAAGTGATGGTCACTGTTTGGTGGTCTAGCGCCGGTGTGATTCATCACAGCTTCTTACCAAACGGAGTGAGCATTACTGCAGATGTGTAATGTGAAGAACTGAACACAATGATGGAGAAGTTTGCACATCTCCAACCAGCATTGGTCAATCGCTCGTCTCCGCTGCTCCTGCACGACAACGCGCGACCTCATACTGCATAGCAGACGGTCTCCAAGTTGCAAGAACTGGGGTTGGAAGTTCTCCGTCATCCGCTCTACTCACCAGACCTTTCGCCTACAGACTATTACTTTTTCCAGAATTTGGATAACTCCTTGGCAGGAAAAAAATTCAATACCCGAGAGGCAGTACAAAATGCCTTTGAAGAATTTGTTGCCTCCCGTCCAGCTGATTTCTTTAAGAAGGGCATCAATAAACTGCCACTGCGTTGGCAAGGATGCATTGATTGCATGGGTGATTACTTCGATTAATACAAATAAAAAAATACATGAAAAAAAATCGTTTAAATTTTTTCATACAAAACGGCAATTTCATAGGTAAAGACCTAATATTTCAATTATTATACTTGTAGCACGTAACGTATGTACGTACTTTAATATTCTTATTTCAAAATTAAAACAACACTAGAATGTTATTATCTAACGTATATAGAGAATCATATATGTCATCCAAGAGTACAGGCAGTACAATATAGATATAAATAGCGACCAAGGCCCGGCTTTGCGCGAGTGCATTGCAATTATTAAGGAGACTTCATAAGTGTCCAAACGATTTAAGATACACCTAGGTACCGATTCTTTGTATAGCCCATTGACATTTCCAGTTAATCAAAGTCAAAGAAGCTTCATAATTTTTCTCGCGGATATAATTTTATTTTTGCGAATTGATTTAAGTCTTTGATGTATTTTAAGATATTTCTTAAAACTATGTTGTAAAGATTGATGCTGATCTACACGATTTACTCAACGTTACTCAAAATATTGAATTGGATAAAGATTAATATTACAATGGTACATAATAGCGTCGAAAATAACTCATCATTTTAAATAATACGTAAATGATAAAAATGGCTCGTGAGAGACATATGTCATCGCGGAGTTGTGCTCTATGCTTATTTTAAACATTGATATATTTTTGTCATGTTTAGTCAACGTCTCAAAACCGTCCGCATAAAATGAGCGCACAATTGAAAATTTATTTCATCATCATTTCAAATAGTCTCTCGTCACTCGCGTCTTCGGGCTTTTTGTACACTGCTTTGTAAAAATCACTTTAAATAATTCGCTCAAGGTTGAATTTACAAAACCATAAGTTTATAATATAACTATAACCACTTAGGCATATCGGTGAGTTTTTGGGGACGCTTTTGAGCGTTACTTTTATTCGAGACTGTGCATCTTGGGTGTTTATATATAAATGATTTTAAAACATACAATTTTATGATATATTATTTTAATGTACCTCGTAATCTTTGACCTCCATTAGTTAGACATTTAAGCGCCCGAAAAATATTTTTAAGACCTGATTCCAATATATCGATTTTTGTATACTTGAAGTAAGTTTTATTGATATGAATGTTCCGGCAAGAGTTTTTCTAAATATTAATGAAAACCGTATTAGAATCCATTACGTTCAAATGTGACGTGAACATTCGTTATCTTCATAACAAATACATATGACAATTTTTTTTTTACTGATCTAAATACATGAGTAGAAAACACGCATACAGAAAGAAAAAAATCGCTAAAAACTACTATAAAGATTTCGATAAAATTTTGCTTTATATAATTTTTAACCGACTTCAAATAAAGTAAATTTTCAAAAAAAAGTATTAACCGACTTCAATATCAATCAAAAGCCCATAAGGCACTAAAAAGCGGAAAATAAATAGTTTATCAAATTAACCAAATTAAATAAAACATATGAATATGTGTGCTACCTAGAGATGTATTGGAAGTCGGTGCCAACCGAAATTTCAAATTTGTTCCAGGTAGAAATGTATTACAGAGACGCGAGAGTGGACTTAAACTTTGTAGTAACTTTGTAGATGATATGTTTTTCGGTTCGCACCGACTTCCAATACATCTCTAGGTAGCACACATATTCATATGTTTTATTTAATTTGGTTAATTTGATAAACTATTTATTTTCCGCTTTTTAATGCCTTATGGGTTTTTGATTGATATTGAAGTCGGTTAATACTTTTTTTTGAAAATTTACTATATACTTAATAGAGATTTGGCCATTATCTAAAAGAAAAGATTTTTTTTTATGTCATAACAGGCAAACCAACAGGTGTGTCACCTGATGTTAAATGATCACCACCATCCATAGACACTAACAACACCAGGAGAATCGAAAGTACGTTGCCAGCCTGTGTTTATGGGAATGAGAGGGAGGGGGGAGAGGAGAAGTGAGGTGGGCCTCCCGCGCTCTCGCTGACCTAACGAAACGCAACAATGCAAGCAGAGTTACTTCACGTCGATTTTCTATGAGAGGGTGGTACAACCCCGGGCGAGCCGACTCATTCATGCTGAAACCAGTAATAGCTTCAGCGTGGCTCTACCACCCACAATCTCCATATACGAATATCACGATATGTTATTTTAACATAGTTATTCAGGTTTTAAAATACTACGAATTTTATAAACACCACGCTTTCAGCGAATTGAATTTTGATGTTGTAGAGATGTGGGGCAAGCGATGTTGTGCTTATATTTTTTCCTCCGTACATACAATACTAGCGGGCACAGCAGACGTTGTCCCGCTGCGAATAAAAAAAAAACATGACAAATTATATACCAAAACCTTCCTCATGAATCACTTTATCCACAGGTGAAACCTGCATGAAAATCCATCCAGTAGTTTTTGAGTTTATCGCGAACAGACAGACAGACAGACGCGGCAGGGGGCTTTATTTTATACTATGTAATATACTTTTAAGGAAATAGACGACGCAGAATAAGTTGCGTGTGTTAGCTAGTAAACAGTAAATAAATGAATATTAGGACACAATTTCACACATAAGCTTTACACTGCGTCATTGTCACGAATAACTAAACGCGAGGAGCGTTTAGGCGGTTTTATGATATTCACTTAGCACACACGCTTATTTGTTTAATGTATTGAGGCTTATTTACAGAAATGAACCTATAAATAAAAAATTTCAAAGCCAGGTTAGACAAACGTGCATTATTTACGCAAAGATAAAAACGAATGAATGCCAGTCGCGTCTACGAAGGCACAAGTTAAACAGATAATATTTCACAATATGTATTAACAGTACTTCAAATTATACACTGTGATTAGTTAAATCACAGTTTTAAAGCGTTGTAAACCATATAATGTAAATTGGTATACATAATATATTGCTCTTTGCAGTTACTTCATCCACAAAGAACAACGAATAGAAATTTTACAGACACAGATGCAAAATCAAAATCAAAATATCCTTTATTCAATTTAGGCCCTGAGAAGGCGCTTATGAACGTCAAAGCTACCACCGGTTCGGAAAACAACCCAGTCATCGAGAAGAACCGGCAAGAAACTCGATCCGGTTTATCTTTTCATGTTATATGTTTTTACAAAACATAAATATTTACATTCGAGTTACGAAGGTCAGAGCCGGAGGATCCAAAAAAAACCAAATTACTATAAATTAATTTATTAAATATAAATATTACAAAAATGAATCTAAAACTAGAGATTATCGCCGATGTTAGGCTTACTCTCACACTAAACCTACATTGTGAGAGTGTCGCCGATGTTAGGCTAACTCTCACACTAAACCTAAACTAAAACTAATAGCATAATGAATGCTACCGATATTAGGTTAACACTGTCTTTCTGTTGGTTCCGTCCAAGTATTTATACATGAACAATGTGGGAACGGAGGAGTCGGACCACCGAACGTTTCCACTAAGTTTGTGCACCTGTTGTGGAAATTGCTGACACGTATGCTTGAACACCTGCCGCAACTTGGAACTTGGAACTCGGCATTCTTCTTATTCATCGATTGTGTTGTATAGCGATGGCGTAATACTTTGAACACCTACCGCATCGTGGGACTGGAACTCTTAGTCAGCAATTGTGGTGTGTAGCGATGGCGTAACATTCGTTATTAGTGGATGCATAGAGAGGGGCGTCATTTCCAGACGTCACAATCGTTCACACATTGATACACCCTATAATAAATAGCCTTTAGATATCAAAACCCGCTTGACATGGTTCTTGAACTCACTATCCGGCAAATCGGTAATGTGTTTTGGGAATTTGTTATAAAACCTAACACTATTACCTTAAAAACTGTTTTTGGACTTAGTGAGCCTGAAACATGGAATGACCAATTTGTTGCTGTTTCTAGTATTTAAATTATGCTGGTCTTTTACCAGATCCAGCATATCTAAATTTTTGCGGACATACATTTAATTATCAAGAATATATTGGGAGGGAAGAGTTAAGATACCGAATACCTGAAACTTAGGTCCTTTCTTCAAATGACAAACTGTTGTGAAGTTTAAAAAATACGGAATCTGGGAAATATTGCATTATTAATCGATCCATATGTTTCCTATGCAACAGTAAGAGTCATATGAAAAAAATGTGAAGCAAACAGAAAATTTAAATAAATTTCTTTTACGCCATACACGTTTCGAGAGTAAGATTTATTTGTAAGTCATTTTTGTTTACGAACTGTCTACGCTTTTGGCCTAGCAAGGCCTTAACAACTTCACCGGACATATAAGCCACCTTAAGGTATAATAGCTTAATTGACTTATTAAAGTTTTTATGAGAAACTCATCAATATTAAGTTATAAGCATGAAATATAGTAAGTAAGTACTTATAGCAAGTATCCATACTCTCTCTCGTGCTTAAATAAAAAGATACAAGATTTCTTATTTCAGAAAAATAAAAATTTACAGTGGTTAAGATAGATTACATATGTACTATGAATAAGTAGATTTTCAGGCAGGCAATCCACTGTCTGTCTACATAATAAATATGTCTAGAAGTGACAATCACACAGAAAATATTCAATGAGCAGAGTTGTATGTTCAACATTTATAATATTTACTGTTAGCATGATAAATATAAATCAACAGTATAAAATATTCTATGAACAACATTTGTAATATATCAAAGTAATTTTAAATACTACTTATTTACTATTAAAAAACACCACACGGTAGTAAACATACTTAAAAGACTATAGTCAAAATGGATTATATTTCGTGATATTTTTGTTGTATTTTCATAATGGATAAGATCAAAAAACACTTAAACGGTTTTAAAAAATGTTAGGTAGCCTATATATTATTTATATCTATACATATAATAAAAATGAAGTGTCTGTATGTAATATCAAAATAACACTTTTTTACTGATTGGGTGTGAAAGTATACACGTAACTGATAACAAAAATGTAATTTTTAAAATTTCTGTCGATCTGTCTGTCTGTGTGTTTGTTCCGGGTAATCTTCGAAACGGCTGAACCGATTTTGACGGGAATTTCACTAGCAGGTAGAAAAAAATATAGCAGGTTACTTAGGCTATTTTAAATTAGACTAACTGTTAACCGTGGCTTTGTCCGCAATGCTATCTTCAAAACGGTTAGACCTATTTCCACGGGACTTTCACTGGCAGATAGCTGACCATATAAAAAGTAATTTAAGCAATTTTAATTTATACTAGCTGTTAACTGTGGCTTCGCCTACAACGTTATCTCGAAAACGGTTGGACTGATCTTCACAAAACTTTCACTGCCAGATAGCCGACTTTATAAAGAGTAATTTAAGCAGTTTTAATTTATACTATCCGTTAACTGTGGCTTCGCCCGTAACGCTATCTCCAAAACGGTTTGACCGATCTTCACGAGACTTTCAATGGCAGATAGCTGATCTTATAAAAAGTAATTTAAGCTGTATTAATTTGTACTAGCTGTTAACTGTGGCTTCGCTCGCAGTACTATCTCCAAAACGGTTTGACCATTTTTTACAGGACTTTCACCGGCAGATAGCGGACATTATATGTCCAAAACGGTTTGACCAATATTCACGGGACTTTCATTAGCAGATAGCTGGGAAGTAATTCAAGTTATTCTATTTTAGACTAGCTGTTAATGTTTATATCTTGATTTATATTTATGCAAAACTTCAAGACATCGGCTCATTCATTGTATACAATTCAACATTATAATTATTAACAGTAATTTTGAAGATAGAAGGGGTCTTTCTAAAAAGATAAGATAAAAAGACCATAAACGTATTACTTATTGACAATATGGGTATATTATATCATCATAATAACATCTTTAAGTCATTGTTTCATTAGTTCCTTATACAGTGTAAATGAGCATTAAGGTAGTTACATGGTGGGTTAAGGTTCCAAATATGTTGCCGATGATAAACCTCATTTGACACACTGTTAGAATTTATATATTTAATGTGTACGTTACATGTTGTAAGTGGCGTGCGTGTCGTACTTACAAATGTTTTTAGAAACCATTTCTATAATTGTACATGGTCTCACAATTTTATATTTCTTTAATATATTTTAACATTTTTATAATAATTTTAAAAAGTTTTATAATAAATTTTATACATTTTGCAAATTTATGTGGTATTTAGTAGTTTTGTTTTACTTGCACCGTAAATACCTCCGATTCTACTCCATGGAACATATCCATCCAAAGGTTGCCTGAAAGAGATTGCTATTAGCAACAAGGCCGCCCTTTGTACTAATCACATAATTTAAAATGTTTTATAGTGTATATGTATAATGATGTATAATAAAGATTAAAGAAATAAATAACGCCAGCGAAGACGCGAGTATAATCAATTTCAATAAAATAAAACGATACAGTAACTTACTGGTATTTGGTAGTAGGAGCCGTTGTTGACAGTCCGGTAAGATGTGAGAGGAACGACCGGTACGGATCCATTGCGTAGGAGTATGGGGCCTTGGAGCGGCGTCACAGCCGGCTGAGGACCTACAAACGTATACATGCATAAATGGTTATGTCAAAAACAGATTTCATTTATGGAAATATCGTAATTCATTTGAGGATACATTTTTTAGTCTAGTTTAAATTATATAGTCAAATAATAATTTCAAAACATATTCTTTTCTTTTCATATAATTTATAACCTAAAGGGACTGGCTCTCGAGTGTAGCTGTTGGAACACACTCATAAGTGTTGGTAGAAATACAGGCCTGTTTAGTTAAAGCCCTGGTACAGTGGTCGCTGAACCGCTGCTCGCCAGCCGCATGTTGTGGCTCTTTGTCACCTTCACTTTAGCTCTACCAAAAAATGTTTAGTGCAGACACGAAATATTATGTATTAACTTGCCATGTAAAATACAAGTTAGTTTCAAACGCAAGCTTACAGAAAAGAGACATAAGCATTAGGCAAGCAAGCTCAACAGTGTATTTTTAATCATAAATATTTCCATAATAATACCACTAGTAAATCAAATCCTGCTTTTTTTTTAAATTTGGTTGTCTGTAAAGTCAGTTTATGGACGATAATTTTACTTGATAAGATAACATTTATGAAAATATGCATACTTTTACGGATTGAATTATTCTATACTAATCTGTAGGTGGTAGAGCCACGCTGTAGCTATTACTGGTTTCAGCATGAATGGGTCGGCGCGCCCGGGGTAGTACCACCCTCGCACATAAACACTGATGTGAAGTAACAGTCCTTGCATTGTTGCGTTTCGTTCGGTCGGCGAGAGCATCGGAGTCCATTCTAGACATCATCATCGTTCACATATCGATCTGCTCTATAATAACCTTTTGACACCAAAACCTGCGTGAGGTGGCGCTTAAACTTACAATCCGGGCAAATCGGTAATATGCTTTGGGACTTTATTGTAAAACCTAACATTATTATCTAAAAAACTATTACTGGTTTTGCTAAGTCTGAAACATGGGACGACCAGTTTGTTACAGTTTCTAGTATTTAGATCATGCCGGTCCTTTACAAAATTTAGCTTTTCAAAGTTTTTACCGACATACCTACATTAAATTATCAAGAATGTATTAGGAGGGTGGAGTTAAGATACTTACCGAATTTCTGAAATTTCGTTTTTAATATTCTTATATTATATATTTTAATTAAATATATAATAAAAGTATATAATATAATATAAATATTTTAATTCTCGAGGTTTATACTATAATACCTATTAATTTAAACTGTACTCTAACATTACATTGTGATAGATAACATTCAACGTTTATTTATTCAAATTAATATTTAATGTAACTCAAACTTCAATGACACTATAAACATCATTATTATTTGTAAACGATACATAACGTTGATATTATATAATATAATTATTATCTAAAACATAATGCAACGATGTTGTAAAATCGGCAACAGCACACCAATAATCTAAATTAATATGCATACAGTCGAGTTTTATGCCACTGGTGACAGAAATAACCTCCGAAACACTGATGTTATAATATAGTGCATTAAAACTGTTGTTATAAATATTATAATTCGTATTATCCGCATAATAAAATGTGGTGTCATGCATTTCAAAGCTGTTAGAAGTAAAACAACATAATTTCGTAACATTGTCTACAAGGTGCGTCATCATTCAGGTCGATGGTTGCGAAATTAATATTCAGCACGGTGTTAAGGCGAAGCTTTTTTATTTTGCATGAAATTGTAGCCTACGCGAAATTCCCCTACCACGATCGATAAGATTAGAGTGCAGTTTTACGCCGATGAATAAAATTTATACAAGTTATCCCATCCATTATATGTATATCATTCACCATTACGCTATCTCACAACTCCGAGTATAAAGTAATAAAATCGAATTTAACTATATAGGTATACTAGCGGGCCCAGCAGACATTGTCCCGCCCTGATTATAAAAAAAAACCTTGACAAATTATATACTAAAACGTTTCTCATTAATCACTTTATCCACTGGTCAAAACCGAATGAAAATCCGTTCAGTAGTTTTTGAGTTTATCGCGAACAGACAGACAGACAGACGCGGTCGGGGACTTTGTTTTATACTATGTAATGATATAACTTTTTTCACATTTGAATTGAAGCTTAATTGCCAAAAATAAATTACTTGCTAAATATGTTTACAGTGTTAATATGGTAATAAATGATTGAAAATTTTCCATCACCTGCTACCAGCAACTGTATAAATGTGAATTATAATAAAAAATGTTAACAAAGAAACATAGCCTCTAACTACAAGTCGGAAGGTACAGTTTCCACAATAATTTTTAGAATCAGTTTAATACTTTCAGAGACTACTTCTCACATACACATTAAGAATCTTATTATTTTTATAATACGTAATAAGTATATCGATTATAGGTTGAGAGTATTTACAAATTAGAGATGAAACTTTAATTGTAATAAAACTTGAAGTTCACAAGTAGGCGAGAACATAAAACCTATTCGCAAAAACACTGAATCTTTTTCAGTTTTAATGAATGAGTTGCTCTGTTGAGAGATATCTCATTGTTAGCTGCACAGACACTGCGTCGAAAGACGTAGCTTTGAATTCTTGAGAATGAAGCGGAATTTTCAGTGAAGAAAAAGCTATAATATAGTTATAGGGCTCTTTCTAAGCCCGCCTGGCTAGCTACCCACCTTCAAGTAGATAATCTGTCGCCAGGCACCTCTAGCCACCTAGCTTTAGCGTGTGTACCATCTCTGATCAAATAATCATCTAACCTCAGGTGAGGTATTAGTCAAACGCGAGAAACGTATAAAGTATTAAAAAATATATATCTTTATTTTTGATTCACGGAGTTCATCCATCAATATTATATAGCTTGTTAACACCTACGCTTATGATTAATGTGACGTCACGTCGTTTGTTCAAGTCTATCAAGTCGTATAGTCTACAGAGTGTTTTTATAAAATAGACATTTACCTTCTTTTTGTGCAGTCCGGTAATAAATGAATTAATTTTTATTGTTATTATAGAAGTCATATATCTTATTGTTTGTTTTATATTTTAAATATATGTAAAAAAGAGCAAATTCATAGAATTATATAATAAGATAATTTGTTTAAATCATTTGGTTTATGAAAATATACGAATATTACACTGTATGTTATATTTTGTTCCTTTAATATTTATATACGAAATTCTCAATTTTATTTCACAACTAGCTGTACCCGCAGCCCCGCACGCGTTTTTTTAAATTATATTAAAGAAATATAAAATTGTACGATCATGTACAATTATAGAAATGCTCTTTAAAAACAATTGTAAGTACGAAACGCTCGCAACTTACAACATGTGACGCATACATTAGATATATAAATACTAACAGGGTGTCAAATACTAACCGTGTATCATCAGCAACATATTTGGAACTTTAACCCACTATATAATTACCTCAGTGCTCACTTACACTGTATAAGGACCTAATGAAACAATGCCTTAAAGATGTTATTATAATGATATAATATGCACATATTGTCAAAAAGTAATACGTTTATGGTCTAATATCTTTTTAGAAAGACCCCTTCTATGTTCAAAATTTCTATCAATAATTATAAGTTGAATTGTATACAATGAATAAGCTTACGTCTTGAAATCTTGCATAAATATAAATCAAGGTATAAAACTTTATATCTGTTTAAGCAATTTTTAATATTTGACAATGTAATTGTGCTCATTGAACTCGATACAATATTCTTATATGTTACTATGGTTGCTGAGTTATGAAGACGAAAACGCGGTAAATGAAACAAAATGACCGAAAAGACAATATAATTCCAAATACATACATAGATACAGATATATGAATTTCAATTATATTTACTCTTGGAGGCTAGTACAACGAACGTCTTATGCACATGCTAACAGTGAACAACATATCTTTGCTAAATTTCATGCGGACGAAGTCGCGAGTAACAGCTAGTTTAAAATAAAATAAATAAAATAACTAAAATAATAAATAACCTAAATTACATCATATAAGGTCAGCTATCTGCCTAACCGTTTTGAAGATAGCACTGCGAGCGAAGCCTTGGTTGACAGATAGTATAAATTAAAATTGCCTAAATTACTTTTTATAAAGTCAGCTATCTGTCAGTGATAGTCCCGTGGAAATCGGTCCAACCGTTTTGGAGATAGCATGGCAGACGAAGCCGCGGTTAACAGCTAGTCTAAATTAGAGTAACCTAAGTAACCCGCTGTAATTTTAACTGTCCCGCATTGAAATTTCCGTCAAAATATGTCCAGCCGTTTTGGAGTATACCCGGAACAAACAGACAGACCAACAAGAATTTAAAAAATTGCATTTTTGTTATCAGTTGCGTGTATACTTTCATACCAATTTTACAATTTTACTTTTTTACCAATTTTAATTTTATTTTGATATTCCATACAGACATTTCATTTTTATTATATGTATAGATAACAGATCGATATTAGACAAAAATAGAAGTAATGGTCTATTACAAGCTTGTCTATAGATTGTTGTTTCTACTTTAAAAAAAAAACATATGTGTGGGCTAGAATATTTTTGAAATTACTACATTCTTGTACTATCAAAATAATTAACAATATTTAACAAGTTAATATTTACGATAAAGATAACATGACAAGTATAAAGTTTAAACCAATGGTTATGGTAAAGTTCAACGCTCGGCGTGCAGCTGCGAACTGACATTGGCATAATAACTGTGATTATTATCTTTTTAGGTTAAGTTAAGCAGTTGAATTCATTATACAGGTAATGGAAATTATATAATTCAATGAAATACGTACATTTCTATTTCGTTAAGATAACATAAGTATCTTTAAGGAAACTTGCATCTTTTGTATAGATATCTCTTTTAAAATAGATGTATGTTAATTACTGGTATTTTTGTGGCTAATGATATTATATTTTTTAGTCTATAGGTGGCAAATGAAAATGCGTTATGCGATGGTAAATGATCACCGCCATCCATGGACACTAGCAATACCAGCGGAGTCGCAAGTGCGTTGCCAGCCAGTGTTTGACGGATCGGGGGAGGGGGGAGCGAAGGGGGAAGTGGGAGGAGGGAGGCGGGAAGTGGGGGGAAGGAGGCGAGAAGTGCGGCGAGGGAGGTGGGCCTTCGGCGCTCTCACTGACCGAACGAAACGCAACACGCAAGCACTGTTACTTCACGTCGGTGTTTCTGTGGATCGGGTGGTAGTACCCCGAACGAGCCGATCCCACTCATGCCGAAACCAGTAACAGCTTCAGCGTGGCTCTACCACCTACTATATATATATATATATATGATTCTACCCTTACAATATGGGTTAGTCCTCAATAATACATCGTGCAGGGTCCTTCTTGTATACAAACCCGAGTCTAGAACCCAATTAGTCTAGGAAGTTGTATAAGAGCAAGCAAGATAGCGATTATATTTTTGAAATCATTCTCAGACTATTAGTCATATGTGTTGGAACCTAGCAATTTACGCGTAAATATGGTTAAATAACTGTAGCTTAAGAAATAAACACACTATTCTGTTGCGATTTAGAAGACATTGTATATAATTTTTCATGAAAAATCAGATATATCATACTCAATCGAAATCTCATTAAATAAACCGGCTTTTATGAGCATATCGAAAGGTATTGAAAAGCCTATGTGATCTTAATTTCAAAAACTACCCTGTGTTTTTGGTATGATATTTTCATTTGAACTGGTAATTCATCACGCAATAGAAATGTTTTCATATGATTTCATGTTAGGTAGAATCAAATGCGGTACTGGAGAAATGCCGGTTGCGAGCGATGAGACCACATCGAAATGGCTTCCAACCTTATGAGGGGCTGCCTAAAATGTAAACTTAACTGTAATGTAACTACTAAAAATTTGTAAACAAAAGGTTATCTAACACCTAGACTTTAGTTGATTCTAGTAATATATCGTTAACACAAAAGATATCAATTACAAATAAGCAATTTTACAAACACTACAACGTAATCTCGTATCAACTAAACAACTTTATAAGACTTTTTCTGAATAATATAATTATAGGAGAACGGTAAGGGACCTTAGTGTTGTTGTATTGCGCAGTTATCCACAATCCTATTAAAATCATTACTATAAAATGAGTAAGCCCTTTTAAGTAATGACTCAACAGTTGTGTTACTTGTAAAGTAGACACTTGTAAAGTTGGTGAAAAGGAACGAGTGCATAATAAAATAGTAAAGATGGATTTTAAAATACAAGGTATTATTCAACCTTATAAATAAAGACATTGCAGTGACCGTTCTAAGTCTTATACTTCGCAAATAACATATTCTTACGAACCACTGTCATTAGTTCTGATTTGTATTTGAAGGTTAGAAATAAATTTTTATATTAAAACAAACTAAATTAATTCACTTAAAATATACCTAATTTTACCTATAACGAAAATATATGCATTCCTCAGTAATCATAAAATATAAGAATACACAAAGTTGTCCTTAAAAAATCAAAATAAAATTCTAACACTATGTAGCAAAGCTACTTTCAGATCAAATAATAATGTTCAACATCATTTACGTTATTACGTTTGTCTGTTTGTTACGCTCTAGTACCTTAATTAGTCAATCGATCATCATCATTTTTTTTGCAATTGCATACATTTTTTCAGTGGTAAAGATAATATATAAAGTGTCTTTTATGCAT
This sequence comes from Antheraea yamamai, assembly GCA_036509395.1. NCBI lineage: Eukaryota > Metazoa > Arthropoda > Insecta > Lepidoptera > Saturniidae > Antheraea > Antheraea yamamai. The sequence continues at coordinate 6,780,580 of AP028426.1, forward strand.
AAAATAGTATTAATCCCGAGGGATAGATTATCACAATTTGCATGTATAGTATCGTCGACATAAAATTGAGTAATATAATTCTTTACATACATCCTTAGTACCGAAAGTTTGGTAAATAAATTAAAAATTTAAATAAAAAAGGAAATAAATAATTATACAAGTGTATACCTATATAGCCGAAAATAAGAGAAACCTTTGATAGTTTTATGACTGTCTATTTAAAACTTCCATATTTGACTAAATGTACAACACAATTGTAGTATTGAACTCAGTCACGAAGAAAAGGGTGATGCAGACGAAGTCGCGGGCAAAAATTGAATATTTATAATCAGCTGTCTAAAACGGAAGATGACGAGAACAGGTTCGCATGTGTTCAAACTAGTACAGATGTTTTAGTAATTAGTTGCGTAACGACTCTCTAAGGTCACATCCGAGATGTGGGTCACATTAATCATTGGATAAATATTAAGCGAACATAATGACTTAAGTTGGAGGACGTATAAATCTGTGAATGTACTATCTCGCGGTTAATATATCTATGTTTTATAAATTAGTCTTGCTTTAAATGAACATTATCAAGAATGAGAGCAGTTACTTATTCTGTGTTAAGGAACCAGTACAACGGGTACATGTATTTGGAGTCTGACAAATTTGCCCAACTAACCACAAAAAGCGATAGCAAAAAGAACCCTTAACATCTGTGTATCTACGATGTCAGTACACGTGTTTAAGGTGCTGTATTGTAAGTTAGTGAATGCGATGTCACTGTATATCTTAGATTTGAGATACTGCAAAAAGAGGCCGCGTCGGGTGTATTGGAGCGAGATTAACCGCCGAACATGGCGGCATAGTCGGTGGTTACAAGGGCGTGTGCACGATCACGCATTGTTTAAAGTATCGGATAGGTATGAATCGTTCATTACTTTTATGACGTCGGGGGCTGTTTAGAAAGGTTAAGCCAAGATTTCTCAAAGTGGGGTTCGCCATTCGATGGTAGAGGGTTCGCGACAAGATATTATGTAATTACAGATACAGATATTGATAATGCTAAGGAAGGTTGGATTCGTAACTCATTTGTGGTCACGAACGAGAGTATAAATTTAATCAGTTAAGGGGTTAGCTGTCATCTGGAAACTTTTACAGGGGTGCGTGGAGCCATAAGTTTGAGAAACCCTGGGTTAAGCTAGGGTGATTCGGAAAGGTAGAAATTGGGTTTGACTGTATCACGGCTACAATAGACGAGGTGTATCAAGTGTAGGCTTGTCGTGTACTGGGATCAGGCGATGTATATTCAGTAATTAAATTGTATGGTAGGTTGTTTGTATCGTGTATCTACCATCATGCATATGACAATAGGTCCGTACCAGTGACTCTCTTTTTGTTTAGTTAGTCAAGAGTCAAGACTAGGCAGTGTATGTACCTAGCTACCGAGAAGTACGTAGGCCAGTATGCCAGCAGCGACCACCGCTAGAGCATCAAGTGGTTGAAGTTGTTTTTAGAACTTATTAAGCCTACCATCAGATATAGCCATACTACAATAAAAAAAAAGACCACACGACCTATCGCAATTGACATTATCTCGTTAAATAATTAAGTAAATAATTGCAATATGAAGAAAAAATCTTTGTAAGTTAACATTATGTAGCGATTCTAACTACTTCTCGTCTTCGTCTCTAACTTAATTACATTATAGAACACAAAACGTTAAGGCAGATGTTTCGAGATTTAAAAAATAATGCACTAATACAAATTGGAATAAAAAATCGATTAATGAAATTATATAAGATACAAAAATAAATCATAACAAAAATCTACACTTACCACAACATATAATAGGACACATTACAAGGGGGACACTAAATCAAAAATAAATATTAATTAAACGAAACACAGTTGCTATCACCATCGGGCAGTTTCAACATTATTTGGACGAAAACAACATTTAAGAAGTGTTTGCAAAATGCACCACCGCGCCGTTCAAACCGTAAATCAATCGGACAGTTGGAGAAGCGAATAAGATGTCCGGTATGTTTGCCGCCGTTCGGTCGCGTCATATTGCGATATACTACTTTTCTTACGAAACGACCTGTACACTTACATACACAGTGTCAACGGTGGCGCTGCACTGCGGAATCGGTGAGACGAATTATATAAGATACTAGTCACCGCTCGCGACTTCTTCCGTTTTAAACTACAATAGGGCAATGGACAACTGACTTTCCATTGCACTAGTTTGGCAGACTAGGAGGCAGTCGAAGAACCGGGATGTCTCAGTCGATGTGGCCAGTGGCCTACCGCTGAGATTATTGCGGGGTATGCTCACGCCATCCCTTGACACTCCCATTAGTGCGGTGAACGGTTCATTAGTGCTGTGAACGGTTCATTAGTGCGGTGAACGGTTCATGAGTGCTGTGAACGGTTCATAAGTGCAGTGAACGGTACATCGTGGAGTTTTTAAGTCGGTAGGAGTCTTCGACACGACCCACGCTCCCCCGAGTCTCTAGGTATCCCATGTAGGATTTCTCTACACGTAAAAAAAGTAGCATAGAAACTTTGCCGAAAAAAGAAATTATTAGTGTCTTTCGGCTTTCGGTATCTGGTACTAACTAGTCATTTGAAATGTAGTGGGATTATGTACAATATAACCTGTAAAACAAAAAAAGTCTGGCATGGTTAGATTTATGTAGGCGGTCTACCGATGTGTAGATAATACAGATTAAAATAATTTGTATTTTGGATTTAGTGATATATATGGGGCGTTCCAAGCCAAATAAGACCAAAAGAGATTTTTTTATTTCCTCAATTATTTGATATGTTTTAGTACCCCTTAAAATAGCCTTAAAGTACTCTTTAAAAGGCCGATGAACTTTAATATTTTTTTATTACTCGTTCAAAAGATTTTTGGTTTTTTGAACATCACTTTCTTAAAAATCGAGCAAATTTGATACTATACTATATACTCTATATAGTGTCCAAGTATACTGATATACTTTTGTATTTTTTTCATACAGTAGTTTGTAATTATTTTATTGTTAATTTTTCTACTGTAATATTACGCAGGCGGAGTAGAGTGGGTTTCTTAGAGTTGTATAAGGTTCTTATTAACAAGTCAACTATGCTTGTGTGAGAGTAATATTGATAATATTCAAAAATAAAATAAAAAATCCGATATTACTATAAAATAAGGTGAGGCCGGTAGATTTGATTATCATAATTTAAAGTTTTATTCATGTCTAATTCTTTATATGGGTAAAAGGATAATTAAACAAAAATTAAAAAAGTGATACATTCTTATAGATCGATCGATCCCTTAAAATAATCGTTCGATGATCTTATGTATAATTGTGAATAAATATATATTTTTTTAAAGTTCTGTTAACAGGTGAGGAACTCCATTCCTTGTTAAGCTTGCGCTTTCCGTTCTAAATTAAAAGAGCTCCAGCTCTTTTATGTTTTGAACCGGGTCAAGTTTTCATATTATAGTATTTTGATAAGGATATCCTAGCAAATCCATATAAAAAAAACATATAGTCTTGCCGATGCATTTCAATTTTTTTTCGACATTTTGCGATAGTATATGTTAATTGAAAACGATATGGCGTAAACATTGTCAACGTAACTTTTAGAGAGAAAAAAATTGAGACGTCACGGGACGCGTGGTAGATGTGAAACACATGTGTAACGTGGCAAGAGAGATTGCGCGCAGTCGCTTGCTCATGGCATTGCGTCGCCACGTCTCACACACACGACACGGCCTGTATCGCCACACGCCAGGGCCTGTATCGACACGCCAACAATCAGGTATACCCTCGCGTATAGATGTGTCACATCAAAAAAATTAATTATTAAAAATTAGAAATATATTACATTCTCAATCGATTTAAATATGACCGATTTTGATGCGATCTCATAACTGGGAAATGTAAATCGTTTAAAAATTTATCTATACTAATATTATAAAGAGGTAAAGTTTGTGACGTTGTGAGTTTGTGGTTTGTGAGTTTGTGACGTTGTGGCGTTGTAAGGGGTAATCTCAGGAACTACTGGTCCGATTTGAATAATTCTTTCGGTGTTATATAGCTTATTCATCGAGAATGGTTATAGGCTATATATCATCACGCTAAGGCCAGTAGGAGCGGAGCACAGATGAAAAATGTTTCAAAATCGAGATGTTTTTTTTTTGAGAGCTTCTGCTGTGTGTCAGCATTAGCCCAGAGAACTATTACTACGCGGACGAAGTCGCGGGCAGGGGCTATAATCTATATACTAATATTATAAAGAGGTAAAGTTTGTGACGTTGTATGGGTAATCTCAGGAACTACTAAACCAATTTCTTTTACCAATATAAAGCCACGTTATTTGTGAGTGTCATAGGCTATATATCATCACGCTAAGGGCAATATGAGCGGAGCTACAATGAAAAATGTTTTAAAATCGGGGCTTTTTTCCTTTTGAGAGCTTCCGCTGCGTCTTAGCCCAAAATAACTATTCCACGCGTGCGAAGTCGCGGACAGAAGCTATTAACTAATTATATTATCTATAATCTATACTAATATTATAAAGAGGTAAAGTTTGTGAGGTTGTAGGGGATAATATCTGGGGAGTCGGAGAAAAATGGTCGAACGAAAACGTTTCTTACGAACGCTGCCTTTATTATGAGATATATATTATTGACTTCTAGAGAAAAGTTGTAGCTTGATAATGCCTATTACCGCCCAACGAAGTGGGCACGGGTCGGCTAGTAGGCAATAAAAGTGATATATTATGAAACTCTGCTCTTGTGTACTTAAAAATCGCAAAATCTAAAACTAACAATGAGATTCAATCAGAAGTTTATTTTATCACGCTACAACCTTTTTGTATGTACTTTATTGATATTACCACAATGTCATGTAACATTTTAAATTAAAGTTTAATTTAGTTTAATACGCTAAATCTAGCGAAGTCTAACTTTTTTTTTCCTCCATGAGGAAATCACCAACGGGTATCCATCACGCCGGGTAGCAGAGGATGGATATGCCCGAGTCGCATGGACTAAAAAGCCCCTTCTTACACCTTTTGGCCGGGGGAGGAGGGACTGTCTAATCGACACACTACGTCTGCTCCTCCGACAGGTGTTGTAACCTCCTAAAGGGGAACGAAGTGTAACTGCTGGAACGGTGTCGTAGCTTGTCTTCAGGGGCACCCGTGTCAAAATTTCTTGATGTCCACGACATGGGAGTTAAGAATTATTAGGACCTACTAACGCTATCTCTTTATATGTTCATTATTTATTTATCTAGAGTATAGTGTTGAAATTTTGGGAAATATTTAAGAATTTTTTACACCTCGGAGCCCTTGTTACCCTGGCTCATTGGCGAGGATGATACGGCGGTAGCTACGCCTCTATGCCAGAGTAACTGTTTGACACCATATTTTCAACTGGTGGGTGGCTGGTGGAAATAAAAAAAAGTCGCGGCAGTGTTCTCTTTTGAATTTTCATATTATTAATTTGTTTATTGAAATTATTAACATTAGTGTGGTTTTCATATCTATTGGCACTCGGAGCAATAATTATATACATTTTTATAAAGTCTATTAATCAATCAAACGTATGATGGACAGCGAAATATTAATATTACATGTACGCAAGCCCCTATACTTCGTGTCGCTAGTCTGACGCAAACCGCACAAGCGCAATACAACCGGTCATTCTTACGTAGCATGTCATGATGCAAAATTATAAATTTATCTCCTGCCAAGTGTACCGCTCATCGCGCCTAAAGAAGTTTTCATTTCATACTCTACCAGTACGTTATGTTGTCATCGCGATGTCTTTCTTCACTAAGAGCTCTGACTCACTACTGGATTCGAATCTATATCCATTGATGCGGTGTCCAACGCTACCACTGAACCATTACTGCTTCATGACACACATTATAATAAGTATTGCATTTTTGGTAAATATGTACACGACATAAATATATTTGCAACTAGCCTCTGCCCGTGACTTCGTTCGCGTGGTATACCTACTTTGGGCTAACGCTAACACGCAGCGGAAGCTCTCAAGAGGAGAAAAGAACCCCGATTTTGAAACATTCTTCATAAGTGTTCCGCTCCTATTGTTCTTAGCGTGACGATATATAGCCTATAACCTTCCTCGATAAATGAGCTATATAATACTGAAAGAATTTTTCAAATCGGACCCGTAGTTTCTGAGATTACCCCCTACAACCTCACAAACTCACAAACTTTACCTCTTTATAATATTAGTGTAGATGAAACAGAACCTTTTGTGTACGATCCCCGCTCGCGCTCTACCGATTTCTCTATAAGGCTGTAATTTAAATATATTTTGAAATGTTAATTCTTAAGTGGTTGGAAGCAGTAACAACGAATTTATTTAAATAATAATCGCATAAAATCTTTAAATGCTTCTGAGATAATTAATAAAAGCAGGCGGATTTCTTAATATAATTGCCTATTAAAGGTTTTATATTTAAATACTAGCTTCTGCCTGCGACTTCGTCCGCGTGGAATAGTTACTTTGGGCGAACGCTAACACGCAGCGGAAGCTCTCAAAAGGAAAAAAACTCGATTTTGGAACATTTTTCATTGGTGCTCCGCTCCTTTTGGTCTTAGCGTGTTGATATATAGCCTATAGCCTTTCTCGATAGATGATCTATCTAACACGGACTGTGGTTCCTCTGATTAGTGCGTTCAACCAACAAAACAAACAGACCCTCCAGCATTCTAATATTACTAGTCTTCTCTCGTACTTAGGTCGAGCTGTCATTCAAATTACAATAACTTTTGATAGAGTGGACCGATTTTAATGAAACAGTGACTAAGTTACTCTCGAGAATATGCTTTATAAACTTCTTGATGAAGTTTTATTGTGAATCCAGTATTTTAGCAATGATGCGTGTTCATACAAACAGACAGATAGACAGACATTTCTAAAAATGATTGAAATGTATTTTATTACTTATTTCTAGATACCCGCAACAATTTTTTTCACGAAAATCAAAAAAGTACAAACACGTTACATTTACGTTCTTATTATATGTATAGATATCTAGTACCATTACACCAAATGGATCGGCTCTCATTTTTAGTTATATATTTAATTATACCCTAATAAAGATAATATTAATGTAATCGGCGGTTACTCATTGACATTTATTTAATTACTTGAAACCAATTATCATGTACTTCGAAAAAAATATATATAAGGTTTAATTTTCGTGCAAAGTACTAATAGTTATTGTTTATTTAACCACAGGGTAACAAAGCAGAGCACAGTTCAAGCTGATTCATAACTCTATGTAAATAACTGTGATAAATATGAATCTTCATACCACATACTTCAACAATAGTGGCTACTAGTCGATCAGTTCTAAAAACTCAACACAACTTGATTAATGTCTTAAGTTTGAAAATACGATTAGGTTAGTGACAACTTGTACCTAGAACGATTGTATAATCCCAGACTAATCGTATGTCTCATTTTTATGTAAATGACAGTCAGTAAGAATCTAATCAAGTAATATTTTGTTTAATTTAATGTATTTGCAACACATTATACACATATTTAATCTTTCTGAGTTAAATATCATGCCCCTCCACCTGCACAAAGTACTTATAGGCAGTACCAAGATTATTTTTCTACTAAGCTCTAGCATAATTATAATATCAATATTTTTTTAGTAAAATCTTCACTTTATTTTTATATCATACGATGCAAGCGAATAGGCGAGTCATCTGATGTTAAGTGATCACCACCGTCCATAGACACTTGCAACATCAGGAGTGTTGCAAGTGCGTTGCCAGCCTATGTTTGGGGGGAGGGGAGAGGGACGGGGAAGGGGGAAGGGAAGTGGTTCTTCGGTGCTCTCACTGACCGCACGATACGCAACAATGCAAGCACTGTTACTTCACGTCGGTTTTCTATGGGTGGTACTACTCCAGGCGAGCCAACCCATTCATGCTGAAACTAGGAATAGCTTCACTTTACCTACTCTATCTTTATAATTTAAAATAATCTAAACGTGTAAATGATGTTAATATTTTTTTTTGATAGGTGCTTTAATTAATGTAACTTAATTAGATAAATTGCTGTTTAAAATAGCAAAAATTTACATAATCACGCTTGAATGAAAAGTAATCATTCTGATTTGAGACATGATAAATTACGAAGACTCAAAACCCATAACATTATTATAAATGTGTATCATCAATATCACAAAATATAAGTTAGATATCAAAACTCCTTGTTTTTTTATTTATTTATTATTTAATTTAGGGGCTTTTGACTCTAGTCATATCAGCCCCATCAAAACCTAATTATACTAATGTTAAAGCCTTTCATGCATCTTCTTTTATAAAATCATCTTTCACTCATTTCACATAGCATTTTAGCAACCTCACTCGAAGGTTTTGCTAAAATGTTATGGAACATTCCGACATCCATTTTATTGAAATTACATTTTTTTATTAAATTTATTCTAACATTATTGTTCCTGCCACATTCCGTCAGAAAATGGTGAACGTCATCTATAATTCCGCAAGTTGTACAAAATGGTGAAAGACTTTTTTTCATTAAATATTCATATTCTCAATATCGGTGGTAAAAAAGAAATAGTTGTATGTTGCTTAGATACGGGCAGCTGTTTATAAAGAAGCTACTAGCTAGCCAAATTTTAACAAACGCTGTCGAAGCGCTTATCACGATAAGTTAATTTGGAAAATACAGTAATAAATGGTGTGAGAGGGCCGTGGGTCATGGCACGGGATTTCGGAAACCGAGAGCTGGTTGGCCGCCTGATAAGAATCGATACCGAGAAGAGCTGATCTGTGAATGCCTACGTACAAGGTATCATGCCAATAATCGTGGTTTGTATGAATTTTATTTGAACTTTCTGACCGTGTTCATAATAATTCAAAATTTTAAGCATTAAACGTAAGGGAAACTGCGGGGCATAGTTATGAAAAAAGAAGTCAAAGAAGAGTCGAGAAAGCAAGGACTCTCGACAGAAGTGAACTTTCAGAACTCCGAGCAACAGTTATATACAATTTATTAGTTAATCATAAATACGATAGGCTGCACAAGCCGATTAAAAAATATCAATATTATACGTATGTGTTAGTCTGACGAAAGCGTAATACGTCACGACTATGTTGAGGTCGTTGGTGACGCGAACACAAGTTTTTCTCCTACCGAAAATCATGCAATGCGGTTAAAGTAGTATCATTTTAAAAAAATTAAGGCATATGATCATTTAAGTGTTAAAATAACAACAAAGTTTATTTGAACACAATATGCATTAAACAAAAGGTTGCTTATTATAATAAACGTCTTACGAACAGTAATTAGATATTATGAGAAGATAATTAACGGAGATTAGAAACATGGCCCGGCTAATTAATCATGCGAGTTTTGCGAGTGATTCTATGATTGGGTGTTTTTAATGAGAATTTCATATAATTATACTATTACGAAATCATGATGACCGAATAGAAGGAAGACTTCGTCTGCGAAATATTTATGTTAATTACCTAATTAATGTATTTTCATAGTAATCATATTTAAGATGAAAGCTGATTTAAATTGATATCAAATTTCAATGATTTCAGATGTTTTAAAAAAATTGTCGTATAAAGTTAAGGAGCAGAGTTATTTTCACAATTATAATATTAAATGTGTCTGTCTGTGACTAATCCATATGAGCCATATTTGTGTTATGGGTTGCCCAAGTTTCAAGGTCACGACGCGATGTGTAAGCAAAAATACGTAAACCCCCTAATTCTGTTAATAAAGGGTTTGTAATGAATTAATCATAAAAATATCGAAAATGACCCAAACCTTAGTTGTTACTAAATCATAGAGGGCACGATATAATAACATTAATGTTATATAAACAGAATGGAGTGGAACAGAACAGAACGAAAGGGAACTGAGCGAAATGGAACAGAGCGGATCGGAACAGAACTGAATAGAATAGTTATAATTCAGTAATAAAAAGTACCACCCTAAAGACACTTGATGCCGAATGTCTGGCAGACTGTTTACGTCACTCTTTAAAACAGAACCGTTAAGGCAGAATAAGGTGTGGATAGAGTCCCTAATATCGGGATATGTGACCCTTAATTAGTTATTTGTTATAATTATTGTTTTCTGCTCGAAGGGTGTGGTTGACAACATACTGGCCTCAGGACTGCAGTACTAATATTTGGTTATACACAGTCATAGGCTATAGTAACAACTTGTCTTCATACCTCTTATTTATATGATAACTTAACAAAAAGAACATTCATATAGAGATGCTAATATTGTAACTGGTTATCACGTTAAAGATTACAGTGAAATGTTCATTTTACATCGCCGAAATACAATAACATGAGAATCGAGTGACGCGACAGCGACCTCGGTTTCACTTTCGAATTCGCGCTATCTCATGAGGTCGGAGCACTCGGTTCTTCAAACGAAATGAATTTGATTACATGTTACGTTATTTAACGTTTATTTACATCACACACACATATAATTCTTATAGTACGTATTAAAAAAAACAGTGCGTGTATCACTGTGTACTGAGGAAAAGAAGCTTCTTTGGTTTGTGTGTATTAAATTATATCTTAATATATATATTTCTTGTGTGCGTGTGTATGTGACTGAACTCCTCCTAAACGACTGGACCGATTTTGATGAAATTTTTTGTGCGTGTTCGAGTGGATCCGAGAATGGTTTAGATTCACAATTGGAACCGGTAGGTGGCGCTGCGGTTGACTTTTAGGATTTTTGTTTATTATCAAGGCAGGACAACGTCCGCCAGGACCGCTAGTATACTTATATATATACTAACGGGCCCGGCAGACGTTGCTTTGATGATAAAAAAAAATTCTAAAAGCCAACCGCAGAGTCACTTACTGGGTCTAATTATGAAGCTAAACTATTCTTGAGTCCACCTGAACATACACAAAAATTTTCATCAAAATCTGTCCAGTCGTTTAAGAGGAGTTCAGTCACATACACACGGACAGAAGAATTATAAATACGAGCACTCGTCCAGTGGTCGAACTCGACCATAGAGGAAAAAGATCCAATTTACTTATTGATAACACTCAAGCTCGTCAATAGCTACAAAATAAAATAAATAATAGTTTAAAAAAACTAAAAAAAACACGCTTTCATAAAACATAAAACAGTGACGCATCGCATGTTAATATCAGCACCTCCAGATATCAGTATTTTTATCATTTTTTTGTCACTTTTTACAAAAATATACATTTATTTCTAATTTACACTATTCTTAATCCAAATTTATTAAATTTTATTTCCTGTTTTTTAGTTGGACTTTTTATGAAAGCGTGTTTTTTTAAACTATTATTTATTTTTCATTTTTTAGTTAAATTTATTTAACTTTTTTTTTTCGGATTATTGCATTGTCATCGACCTTTGACAGGTGTGCAAAGTTTGAATTAAATCTGATCGTTCAAAGTAGGACAAAATCGAGCTCAAAGGGGTCGGTTACAAACAAACATACAGGTGAAGCTCATAAAAGCGTGATAAAAAGAATGAAGAAAATTGTCTGAGAAACGGGTATATACATAGATAAAGATATGAGAATGTTCATAAACTGTATATTATACAAAGTCCTGTAGTATACATACTTAGCTATAGATTTACTCATTTTGGTATACTACTAGGCAGAGACAAACTCTTATACATAATTACAAATACATACCTAGCTTACGTTTAACGCGTAACGCAAAATTTTCCCTACCGTGTTATATAAGTAGCTTAAAAATACATTGTTTAACAAGAGCAGATATATAAATTATTATTTAGGCCTCATGGTCTATATATTTCTTTTAAGTAACAGATAGATTTTCGTGGATAATGAAGTAATTTATTGTAAGAATTAAATTTGGACTGCACGACAGTTGCAGTCGTTAAAGCGAACGCCACGAGTCTGAGAGTTGTAGGTAGGGTTTGTATGTTATTAAAGTAAGCCGCTATAAAGTCTTGTGTAATATTGCCGATAAAAAAATCTTATTTCGAAGTATAACAACAAATAATATATATATATAGGAAACAAATATATAGGATTTACATATCAATAGTACATAGTACTAGAAATATTATACAATTCATAATATGCTATATTAAAACCTTTTTTACATAAGCATGTAGATTATTACTCCAGTAAAAGAATAATAAAGATCGGTTGTATAGATAGTTACTGTAAAAATCACACATACAAATGTATTAGAGATAAAGAGAATCTTTCTTTTTGAAATTTGATTTACAGACTGATTTATGCATTGTCAAAAATGCGACGTTGCCAAACTTAACAGTAGTATGTGTAATCATATAATACAGAAGGATTATGATGTCAATAACATAAGAAACATTTTTATAAACATTAAAGCCTTTGTTCGGAGTTTATGATTCCAGCCAGTAATCGAAAGTTCGAAACCGGGGCACCCGAAGCGTTAAGTATATGTTGTATCATCGGTGCCATATTTAACTTTAATATAATAATATACTGTACCAAAAAGTGATCTCTCATGTCTAAATATTATTAAATTTAAATAGAACTCTATAAAAAACTAGCATAATATTAAACAGAAATTAATAATATACTTTAATTTAAGTTTTGAAATTTTATCCAAAAAGTAGTCAAATGTGCCGCAACTTTGGACCTGTTTGGTTAATGATTATGCAATTAATTAGATCAAGTTATAATTATGAAATACGCATAATATAAAATATTCTAATCCAATGATTACCTACTTTCGATGATTTTTATATAATACATTTCTATAATTCCAATGTATAAAGTAGATTTCATTTTTATGTTTATGAGGTATTTTTAAATTTTATAAGAGAATAAAAAGAAGATATTTAAGTTTAGAATCTGATTTGTGTGTTATAAATTGTAAGTATGATATTGTTTCGAAATAAAGCTATTACAATTAAAAAACGTAATGATGTTTAATAAAACATCTTTACAATTGTTCACTTTAACTCATGCCAGGGTCTTCCGTATAATAAATAGATGTATTTACTATATTATGTCTTAAAATCCTTAAGGCTGTTTTCAATGGAGGTCACGTCCTTAGTGACATATATTAAACACATATAACACATAATTATAAACATTTTTATTTTTTTCATAGAAGGCAAACGAACTGGCGGGTCACCCGATGTTAAATGATCGCCGCCGTCCGTAGACACTAGCAACACCAGGGGAGTCGCAAGTGCGTTACCAGCCTGTGTTTGATTGGGGAGGGGGGAGGAGGGGGAAGGGAGGTGGTCCTCCGGCGCTCTCACTGACCAAACGAAAAACAACAATGCAAGCACTGTTACTTCACGTCGGTTTTCTGTGGGTCGGGTGGTAGTACCCCGGGAGGGCGACCCGTGGGGGCGCCCATAGTGGATGGTGAGAAAGAAGCTGTCCCGGGCGCCCCCGGTGACGGAAACCCTCCGGCCGGAGGTGGTGGCGAGGGTCGTGGGAGAGTTGTTCCCAGACCCTCCGGTGCTGCCACCTCCTCCCATACCTCCGCCTCCTCACGTGGAAGTTGCGGAGGTGCTTGATAGCCCTCCCCCCCTATAACAGAGGAAGAAATGGGGAGTGCACTAGAGCGCCTCCGCAATCGAAAGAGAGCGCCCGGTGTGGATGGGGTCCCGGGCCGGGTGCTCGTGGTCTCGTTGGACTATATAGGGGGGTGGTTTCGGGGACTGCTCGACAGTTGTCTGGAGTTTGGGCGGTTCCCGAAACCCTGGAAGCAGGGCCGGCTATGCCTGCTGGCAAAGGTGGACCACCCCCTGGACTGCGCGTCCGCGTATCGGCCCTTGGTACTGTTGGACGACTCTGGGAAGGTCCTGGAGAGAATTGTTGCTTCCCGGGTCGTCCAGCACCTGGAGGACGTTGGGTCGAACGTGGCGGATGCGCAGTATGGCTTCCGGGCAGGACGTTCCACAGTGGACGCCCTGACCCTCCTTAAGTCGCTGTCTATGGAGGCGACCTCCCAGGGGGAGAGACTTCTGGCGGTATCCTTGGACATCGCCAACGCCTTCAACAGCCTACCGCACAGTGTGATACGGGAGGCACTCCACTACTTCGGGGTGCCTCCGTAATTGCGGCGGCTGTTGGAGGCGTATCTGGTCGATAGGGAGGTCGCCTATATAGATGGCGACGGTTGTATGGTCCGGCGAGTCACGCGGCGGGGGGTTCCACATGGGTTGGCCTTGGGCCCACTCCTGTGGAACATGGGCTACGACTGGGTACTCCGTGGCGTGCTCCCGTTTGGAGCGCGCATAATTTGTTACGCGGATGACACCCTAGTCGTAGCCCAGGGGAGAAGTTGGCAGGAGGTGGAGCGCCTGGCCACAACCCTCGTGGTCGGGCACATTCGGCGTTTGGGCCTCAGAGTGGCACTCGAGAAAACCGAGGCCCTACTATTTCACGGGCCTCGGCGAGGGCCACCACCTGGGGCCCACATAATGGTGAAGGGTTCCCGAATCAGGGTGAGGACGCAGATGAAGTATTTGGGCCTCACCTTGGACGGGCGGCACTCGGCCGGCTGCTCCCCAACATAAGGGGGCCGAGTGCTGGGTGCCGCCGACTATACATTCGGGGTCGTGCGGGCGATGGCTGTCTACGAAGCCCCTGTGTGGGCCGATGACCTCGGTGCCGCTAGTGTGCGGGCGTTACGCGTTGCGCAGCGCATGGTGGCATTGAGGGCAATAAGGGGGTACCGCACCGTGGCCTCCGCGGCGGCGTTTGCGCTCGCCGGCTCCCTACCCTGGGAGCTGGAGGCGGGAGTTCTTGCCACCGTGTACGAGTTCACGGCGGCAAAGAAGAGAATTGGGGAGCCTCCAGCCCCCAGGGAGATTGAGGCCAAGAGGAGGGAAGGCCGAGAGGAGGCGCTAAGGTGATGGAGACAGGACATGGCGGACGAGCGTTTCGGGCGTTATACTATTGACGCTGTCCGCCCGGTCCTGCCGGAGTGGATAGAAAGAAGTTGGGGCTTCCTGTCATTCCGACTGGTGCAGGTGCTCACCAGACACGGCTGTTTCGGGTGGTACCTGCACCAGATCACTCGCAGGGAGCCAACCGTCACATGCCATGAGTGCGGCGCTGCGGAGGACACCGCGCAGCACACTCTGTCCGAGTGTGCTGAGTGGGAGGGACAGCACCACGTTCTGGCTGCGGCGGTGGGTACAGATTTGTCGCTGCCGAGTGTGGTTTCGGCCATGCTCGGCAGCGAGGCGGCGTGGAGAGCGATGGCCTCCTTCTGCGAGGACGTCATCTCGCAGAAGGTTGTGGCGGAGAGGGTTCGCGAGGATGACCCTCTGAGCGGCCCTCTCCGTCAACGGAGGACCGGAGGGAGGAGGCGGCGATTTGCCCGCCTCCTCCCGCCACCGTAGCCGGACCTGAGGGGATGGGCCGGGGGGCCAGCTGGTGTGTACCTAGCCTGTCTCCCTATTAGGAAGGAGCTCGGTGGACACCTTCCGCCGAGCGGACCGTTGGAGTGGCTATCCAAGGGGACTAGCATAGTTCGATCTCTTGCCGCCCCAACAATACGGTCGGACGATACACCGTGGGGTTTTAGTCCGTGCGAGTCGGACATAACCCACTCTCTCCCCTGAGAGGGTGGTGCATCCATAAGGGATTTCCCCACGTTAATAAAAAAAAAAAAGGTAGTACCCCGGGCGAGCCGACCCATTCATGCTGAAACCAGTAATAGCTTCAGCGTGGCTCTACCACTTACGAATAATGCGAATACTAAACATAATTCAGTTAAGTCTATCTATAAAACTATTTATCACCTACAGTTTATATATTTATGCAAGTAGGTACATATGGAGAGCAGTTACTTATATCAGTTATCTGCAATATTGCGTGTTCTAGTTTTAACTCGATGCAGATATAGCCCATAGAATATTGTTAAATTATATTGGCAAAACATCGAGGAAAATGAAACGGATCACAAAAGTCGACGCTGTGCCCATTCACCTTGACACTGAACGGAACTGACATTGTATAAAAATATAGCGTGTCATAAATTCAGATTACAATCTTTATTGTTACTTAAGACCGAGTGTATTTTACAAAAATGGTCGAGTTTGTTATTTAGCTGCATGTTAGTTCTATGTTTTCTAGGACACCGGTCACAGTCGTGTTCATGTATCAACGTCCGCGTCAAACTGTAACCATTGTTCGCAATGGCATTGGCGACCGGTCGGCACTAAAGCAATCGAAGGCAATGCCTCTCTCGATGACAAAGCATGAGCTGGAAGCGATTAAAAGTGGAAGCACCTTTCTGATCAATCGAATAAAGTGTGAAGCGTTAAAAATTACATTTAACATTGTCTGGAAAAATCTTTTACACACGAATCTAAATATACCATCAATAACGTTTAATACAGAAAAACATTTGGGTAATATTCTATTGCAATTAAATGTAACAAGACAGGGAGAAATTACAGGTCATTTCTCGTAACAAAATTATTACAGTTGTTAATGCGTGGTTATACTAAAATAAAAAAATGATATATCAAAAGCTTTTCTTTTATAACTTCAACCATCTAAAATTATAAATGTCTGGTATCGACTGATAGTGGAAGTAATTGAACCGATCGTGCGGTATCTAAGACAAATGGCGTGGACGTACGAATCGAGAGTGTTGCGCCGATAACTATCTTACCAATGCCTTGGTTTGCCTCGATAGTTTAATTAACAAATCTACCAGGATTTAATTGCTAAGGTTGGGTATTATGAGTTTGAATTAACTCATTATATTATAGTGGTTGCGAAAAGATTTCAGACTACACAATGAAAAATTATAGGAGAATTGTAATGCAAAGGGAAAGAAAAAAGATGTCTATTTTATTTATTACTAGCTGACCCGTGCAACTTCGTCTGCACCAAATCGGTTATCACTGGTGCCAATTGTATTTTTAAACGCGAAAAATTTTAATATAGGTAACTAAAACCTTATTGCAGCCACACCATCGGTTTCCAATTGTGAATCCAAACTATCAAGGGACTCAATCAAACATATACCCATGTATGTGAGAAATCTTTTAAAATAAGCCAACAACCCGTTCGTAGCAACCAACATATATTGGTGGTAATGTGAAAAAAAGCTTTAAAGGTCTATGGACCCCCCAGTTTCTAACGAAGTTCCTTTCCCTTTTTTGTAGACGTTTACTATACAGTCAGTAGAGTTTACATTATAACATATGAAGTTGATAGAGTTAAATTGTAAATTAAACGATAAAATGTATTCATAAAATAAAATAATGATAAATGAAACACTCAATAATATCATAACTATTTTCAACTTGTATTAAAACTTTTTCACACTCCATTTTATTGAAGAAAAATATAAATATTAAAAAGATATGAGCACGACACGTCAAATGTCACTTGCCTGTAACTATTTGTCTAAGAGCTAGCAACGGTTTCGAAAAAGAAAATAAGCCAGTTTTTATATAT
This sequence comes from Antheraea yamamai, assembly GCA_036509395.1. Taxonomy (NCBI): domain Eukaryota; kingdom Metazoa; phylum Arthropoda; class Insecta; order Lepidoptera; family Saturniidae; genus Antheraea; species Antheraea yamamai. The sequence goes on from AP028426.1 coordinate 6,798,072, forward strand.
CTTTATGTTCTTCCGAACAGAGTGCGGGCTACCTGGCTGCCGGTAAACGTTGCGTTTATTAGTGCATATCGCACCTTTACAGACAAAAATATTAATTTTTATATAATTTTTGAATGTTTTGTTTTTTACTAACTTAGAAACGCTACTAAAATATGAAATTATCAGTGCCAGACATTTTTGTTATTAACAATAATGTGCCCGATGCTATTTTTTTTTTAAATAAAATAAAGTATGTCCAAACCATGTTAAGATAGCTGTAATTTTAATATTATTATTATTTATTTTTTAATGAAGGCTTAGTCGCCTTTTCGGCTATATCGCCTAAGTGACATACAACTATATAACAATAAGAATGACAATAAACTTAACAATAGCTTATATTAATTTTGTACAATTCTTTAGCATCTTTCGAAGTGGGGTCAGACAATAACGAATTGTACAAACCAGTGTGGAACGAACCAGAAGCATTAAGCCGAGATCTAATATCTTCGTTTCGAACACATTCTGCCAGGATGTGGTGCACATCTTCGATGAGCTCACAACTCTGGCAGAGTGGTGATAGTACTTTACGCATCAGGTAGGCGAACTTTTTACATGGGATGTGTTCTGAGCGTAATCTTATTCCTGTGATTGCTTCCCGACGGCAAATCGTACTGTCATCAATCCATGGTGACCTTAAGGGGCGTGGCTGAATCGTTCTGTACCATATTCGTTTTGTTTTAGAACGCTCATCAAAGTATTCCTTCCAATGCGAGTAACAGCTATTTTTAAATACTGAGCATACATCCAAGTAAGTTGGTAAAATATTAATAGGAGCACCTTCGGAGGATCCTTCTCTAGCTAAAAGATCAGCTCTTTCATTCCCAGTTATACCTATATGAGAAGGGATCCATTGTAAAACAATTACTTTGTTCTTTGCTATGAAATCTAGTAATTGCTTCAAAATAGTGTATGTAGGCTATCGGTATTCCTCGAAAAGTCGAGGTACATCGCGCTACGTGTTGAAGAACACTTTTTGAATCGTATAAAATAACAATCTTAATGGACTCAGTTGATTGTGCAAATGATAAGGCCTCTGCAATTGCTATTAATTCAGTGTGCATAATTGAAATATTTTCATCAATTTGAAATTTCATAAAAGTTTTGGAATTTGACTCAAAAAATACGGCTCCTAAATAATTACCAGCTTTAGATCCGTCAGTGTATATTTTAACAAAATTTTGATAATATTTATTTATATATTGAAGACAAATATATTTTATTTTAACAACATCATATTGACGCTGTGGCTTCCAAATACCATCTACATTTATTTTAATTATATTGTGCAAATCAATGTTATCGACCCAGGTGTGTAAAGTGAACATTTCATGTTTTATACTTGTTTGACTTGGAGTATTTTTATATTGAGAAAAAATAGTGGTCTTTTTCTTTTACGCCAATAGAGCGATTGGAAAGAGGTGGGCAGTTCTTCTGATACATTAGTTAGTTCGTTCTTTTCGAATGACTTAAATTTAAATAGAATTTTGCCAGTTTAATATTGTCTCCTAAGATGTAACGGACATATGCTCAATTCGCTTTCTATAACATGGATTGGAGTACTTTTAATGAAACCCCCGATAATTCTCATGGCCTGGTTTTGGACTTTTTCAAGTTTATAGAGGTTAACCTGAGCACTACTATCATAAAGAAAGCTGGCATAGTCAATTCGACTGCGTGTAATATTGAAGTATAAACGAACTAAATGTTATGGATGAACACCCCAATTAAAACCGGCTAATGCTTTGAAAACGTTTAGAAACTTAGAGCTAGATACTGCAACTGCATTGATATGTTTACCTCATTTTATGTATGATAAAGATAGCGATAATTGTGGAAGCGCCTGTTATAGACGCATGTGTTCAAGATGACTTCAGTCTCAAGTCATATGTCTACGTTTATCGTTGTTTTTCGTTTACGGTGAAATCTCAATATCATAATGGTTAATAAAATGAAATATGTTCTTTGCAATGGAAAAAATAAAATGGTTTGAAATGAATTATTTTATTTATAAAGAATATCATCGGGCATATTATTATCAATAACAAAATTATCTGGCAGTGATAAATTCATGTTGTTAATAGCGTTTAAAATTTATTGAAAAAAAATGTTCCTTAAATTATTTATAACCCAAAATTTTAACCTGTAAAGGTGTGATGCGCATTAAAAAACATAACGTTAACCGGCTACCAGGTATCCTGAATTCTGTTTGGAAGGGCATAATATATCTTCATTTTAAAGAACCAGCTTTTCTAAAATTCTCGTTCTTCCAACATTCCTGGCTCTTGTACTAAGGTGTCGCAAAAAAGTCTAGTTACATTAACTACAATGTATTGTCTTTCGTTATCCTGGAGAACTCCTTGCGTTTTATGGGACAAAAAGTATCCTAAATGTAACCTTGGAATATTAGTTATTATTGTGTCAAGTTTCGTTAAAATCGGTTCAGTACTTTCAGCGTGATGCGTGTTCACAGGGACAGAAAGACAGACAGACAGACAGACAGACAGACAGACAGACAAAAATTGTGAAAAGATTATTTTTGGCTTCTATATCGATAACAAAGACTGCCCCGATCA